>JAUTDX010000610.1:0-131738 GCA_030844895.1 Ambrosia x helenae
TCAAAGTCAAATGTTTGAAGATCGCGGTTTTACACAGAGACATGTTTTTGCGCCTGCGTTCGAGTTGCATATCTTTTGAGCGTGTGTGTTAACAGTGCTTGCATTTTTGTGTTACCCAGCTAAACAGCAGTGTGGTGTTCGGACTGCTAAGTACCAACACACGATCACCATCTTATAAACAAAAACACTAAGTACCAACACATGATCACATCTTATAAACAAGAAAGCATCTCATCACCTTCAAGTAAACCATCAAAATAACTACAAAATTAAAACAATAGTAATACCAGTTTTCTATCTCAAAACAAGCAGGTAATCCAAAATCAGAAAAAAAAAAAAAACACAAACAGAGCTTCATCGTCTAATCATTCGGTCCCAAAGTGTGTTTATTTGCAACATCTTCAACTTCACCATATCTATCATCTCACCACAACAACATGCCTTCAATCACATAGACACCTGTGGAGATGCACCTTCATTTTTCAACCACCTACAAAAGATCATCTGTATACCAACAAAAAAAAAAAACAATTTAATCATTCAATTTCGCTTTACAATTAAATCATTCACTTTACATGTCAAAAAGACAGTTTTTAGATCTATCCACCTCTGGGACGAAGGAAAGGTTTGCCCTGTCCCACCTTCCCTAGACCCTATTAGTAAATTTTCCTACGAGTGAAATTTCATAGGGTACGTTTGTTTGTTTGTTTGTTACTTATACCTGAAAAATGATGGTCTTTCAAGCAAAGAATTATCAAAAGCAGCCGAAGTAATCGCTCTCGAAAACTCCTGAAAATTAATCCGTCCATCACCATCCGTATCCGCCTCCTTGATCATCCAGTCAGCTCCTCAGCCGTCAAAGCGTGTCCCAGTTTCGCCATAGAGTGAGCCAACTCAGCCGCAGTAATAAACCCATTCCCATCCCTATCAAACATCTTAAACAGCTGCTTCAACTGATCATCCGTATAAGGCGATTTCGCAGGCAGAAGCTCGGGTGCCACAAGCGCCACAAACTCCGAAAACTCCACAAATCCATTACTATTTGTATCCGCTTTCTGTATCAATGCATCAAGCTGATCAGGGCTCGGTGTAAGGCCTAACGATCGTAACAACGAACCCAGCTCCAGTTGGGTCAGGCTGCCATCGTTGTTTCGGTCGAATGATCGAAATATTTCGCGTAGTTCGGTTAGCTGTTCGTCATCAAGCTTCACAGTTTGTTGATGGTTGGAGCTCATTGTTGTGTATGGAAATATTGATTTGTGGTGTTATAATTTCATGAGAAATAGATGGTGATTTAAAGGATGAATTGATTGATGTACCCGTGAAATGATCCAACAAATATTAGGAAAAAAAAAACAGTTGATTGAATTTAGTCAGATGAGTTTTTATGTGTATCTGAATTGGTAGTTAACTTCTCCACATTAAATGGATCGAATGAATTGTGGAGAGCACCGTTGACGAGTTTTATTAAATAAATAAAAAATAATAATATGTGATATATTAAATTTTTATTTTTCTAAAAAATCTTATGGTTTTAGTTATTGATTTATAAATATTTTTCACAATCTTAAAAAAATCTGCACACTGCAGTGGTAGAGGCATTGGTGCAGGGCCGCCCCTGAGAATTCAGGTACCCAGCCCGAGCCACGAAAAATGTGCCTCTTACTCTTAAGTCTTGACGAAATAAATAACGTAAACTGTTTTCTTTAAACGACGATTAAAGTATTAAAATGAGTTAATGATATACCGTAATAAGCGAATAGGTAACCGAGAATGAGTGAAACTCTTTTTAACATTCTTTTTAGCCCAAAGCTTTTGAATTGGGTTGAGAGAAAATTTTTGTTTGCTTATGTGTAGGTTTCTTTTATTCTTTACTTTTTTTAAATTTAGTTAAATCAAATTGGTAGTGGGCTTTTAAACTTGGAGTAAATATCAAATACAAAGTGTTTTTTTGGTAAAACTATGAGAATCAAAGGGGGTAAAAAAAAATTTATTTTTTTTTTAGAATTTTTTTTCCCATGTGCTTAAACATACTTTCTAGATGAATAATACAAAAAACATTAAAAAAAATTTAAAAATTTTTTTTTTAGTGTAATTACGTCATTAAAGTAAATAAATTAGTTTACACTAGAGTAATTATGTAATTACTCTACACCAAATTTTTTTTTAGTTTTCAATACTATAATACATGTTTAACAACATGGAAAAAAAATTTTGAAAAAAAAAATTAAAAAAAAATACCTCATTTGATTCTCACAGTTCTTACAAAAAAAAACAATTTGTACAAGATCTTTACTCTTTAAACTTGTTATGGGTTACTAGTATTTAGGTTATTTTATAATTTAAAAGATGTGTTTAATAGGCTCAAGTTTAAATGTTTAAATATGTGTTTAAAAAAACATATACATATATATAGGATTTTTTTTAAATGTGCCCCCGATATTTTTGGACCCTGGCGGTTGGCCTCCCCGGCCCACCCAAGGGCCGGCCATGCATTGGTGGGTAATGATAGAAGACCCGGGGAATTCTTGGCTCGATTCTTGGTCGGGTTTGCTTTGTTGACTGTTAAAAAAAGATTAGAATGAAAAGGAAAAAAAAAAGAAAGAAAGAGCGGCAATCGCGTGAAGCCAGGCACGTCTTTTTAGCTGGACTCCGTCAACCGCTTGCTTTCTAAAATTAAAAAGTTAACATATTGGCTTCGGTTCCCTGCATTCGCCTGCACACAATACCACCTCCACCTGTCACTCCTTTACCAATCAGAAGACCCACGTCAGATTATTTAACGTTCCAATCTACCCGATGACTTGCTAAGTCAGAACTGGAAGAATATTCGACTATTCGTAATACATTATGTGATAAATTAAATTATTAACTCATTAAGACGAACAAAATACAAATGAAAAGAAAACTCTCATAGCAAGCTAGTGCTAAAATATTTTGTTTGAAAGGTAAGCTAGTGCTAAAATATATTCATTAACTTTAAGTGAACTTTTTTCTGGATATTATTGTTTACTTACATTTTTTTAATTGGTATTTTTTTGTGTGTGTTTGTTACGTTTATTTGTGTACATTTATGTTTGTTTACAAATATGGGGTAGTTTGCGTCTTTCTTGGCCTTTTTGTTTTGGATATTGTATGATGGTTTTGCTAGTGCCTTACTAGCGTTGAAATAAAGTTATGTTGGCCGTTAAAAAAAACAATAATGTCAAACGAACATGCACATTTTCTTAATGAATGGACATGAACAAAAGGATTGTTTGTTAAAGTGATCATTGTATGTTTGTTTGTCCAATCAAAGTTATAGGAAATGAGTCAAACAAGCCCGCTAATTTCCGTTCGTCATTTTCGAACATATTCGATCATATACTAGAATTCAAAATACGTACAACTTTCATTAGAAATACATATAATGTAATGTATTCTTGTAACTCCACTTATTTCAGTCGTTTCAAATTAGTTTATTTGAATTTCGAATATGTTTTTCAAATTAAAACTCTAACTTGGTTCGAATTTAGTTTTAAGATTATCAATTTTGAATTCCCGAAAAGGCCACTTAAAAACCAACATAATGAGCATTTTGAATACTAAAAGGCTTTTTTAGCCTAGCGATATCAAGAAGTGTAAAATGGTGTCTCTTATCATGAAGGGGTTCAAGTCCTTTGATAGGGCAATTATATAAAATAAGAAGTAAATTAACTTATGTTATAAAAAAATATAAAGAAGGTTTGATGCTAATTTGGAACATTTAAAATAATAGTTTATGTAGGAGAATATGTTAACCTGAGAACCTGCCAAATTGCAGATGCCGTCCCAAATACTTTGAGGTCCCACACGGTCTTTTGAAGTTACAAAATTGCCCTTTGACTTTTGCTCAGTTTGTTTTTTGACAGCAGAAGTAGTTTGACCAATTGGCATGTTAGGTATCCTATCCATCTTCATGTACATTTCGAAGGGGCCATTCTCATCTCTATTTTCTCACAAAATGATGGCAAGTCTTTTACAAACTCAAAGGTCTTACAATTAGCATTTTAGGATGTTGACCAAACCAAACCAGTCACACCCATACACTGATACACATGTTTATGGCATCTATTAGTATTTATTATGGACAATGGATGTCACTTTTGACCAATGTTGTTCAAAACCATGTGAATTCGTCAGCCGGGCTAGATGAACCAAGACCACCCCTAGCTAGCACAGTTGGTCGGTTGGCATGGGTTGAATCAGCTGATTTTTTTATCGGAACTTGGTTGATCGAAGGTTTAAAGGCCTTGTAAAGGGTTAAGTATAAAAGAGGGGGAACAAAATTGATCAAAATACCTTCACATGTTTGCACCCGAGGGACTTAACAAGAAAAATAAACTGGGTTTGTGTTAAATTTCGAAACTTGCAAGAAATCATAAAACAAAAAGTAAAGTACACATATAGTCTTTGTAGTTTAACAAAATTTTAGAAATAGTCCATAAGTGTGAGAAATTACACCGATAGTCCATTTTTTGTAATTTGTAACACATTTAGACCAAACTTTAACAATTTGTAACACCTTTAGTCCCAAAATCTAGATATATGGTGACCAAAGGTGTTACAATTTGCAAAAGTTTAGACTAAAGGCGTTACAAATTGAAAAAGTTTGAATTATCTGTATAATTTCTTATACTAAAAATCTATTGTCGGAATTCTGTAAAACAAAGGGATTATCCGTGCATAATATATATATATATATATGATATTCGTTGACTCCATACTTTATATAGTGAAGAGATATGTACCCGCGCATGCGCACGGCCCCACATCTCCACACACGTCAGCACACTGTGCTGACGTGGACCTCTAGAAGCCTGCGCATGTAACCTCGTACATGACAGCTAAAATCTGACAACTAAAGAGACGTACAGCCAATCAGAGGCCATTATTCCCTGCTCCATGATCACCTGCAGGTACGAGGTACAGTAAAGGACAGAAAGGACAATCATAGGACACGTGGACCAGCCGTAGAAGGACAGCGCCAACAATGACAACGATATGCAATCGTACAGCCAGCTGTCATTCTCGTCTCAGCCAATCACAGGACATCTCGAGGGCCTATAAATACCCCTTCTCCCAAGGAGAAGGGATCATTCAATCCTGAGCAGAGCAATCCTTAGAGAGCTTGTCTATAGCTGAGAAAGATAGATTATAGTTGAAACGCTGTAATAGTCTGTAATTTGAGTCCTTGTACTGTCTAACCATCATTAATAAGAATTATCTCTTCATTTGTGCTCTTATCTATAGATTGTTACATTGGTGTTTCTTCATATAGTTTGTTCACGCATTTGATTCACCTACTAACATGAAAGTCTTCACTATTGGCATTTCAATACATTTCAAGAGGAACCCATATTAGCCATAACTTGTTTTGACCTGACCCGTTATCTGACTTAACCCGTGTATTTTGCAAGTCGTTACGTCTAAAAAGTCTGTAACCACTGGGCTGAACTAGTGGGAATTGGTCTGAGCCCATTTGTTAGTTTCTTCTATTCAGCGATTGCCATGGCAAACCAATAGGCTGATACCTAGTGGGCCTCGATCTGAGCCCGTACACAGCCCAATACCTTTTATTAATGCCGGCCGAGTTTAATTGTTAGAAAACAAACTAATTGTGTAAAATTTATAACTCGTATTTTAAAATTTTAATTACTTAAAACTGCTCAGGTATGTATCTTAAAGAAACGTTGCAGCTTTTGGTAACCAAAACTGTTCGTTAATGTAATAATGTTATTATTTAGACCAAAAAAATAAATAATATTACAAGTCTATAAATGTAATGCATTTTAAATTTGAATAACTTGATAAAGCTGATCATGATTTTGTAAACATGTATTCTATTTTATTTTTGCATAAATAAAGTATTTTAGTTAACTTCGTTACATCGATTCATATAAAAAAAAACAAATTTTCACGAACCAAATGAACTCAATAAAAACTAATAAATAAAACTAGATTGCTAAATACATTGTGATAAATTCGTATGATTGTAAATGAACTTAATACAAGTATTCACTTTGCAAGTGTTATTCCAAAAGCACTTTAGCCATTCTGGCATGGGGTTTGGAGTGGTTGACGCCCCTTGCTAATGGTGGTAGAGATACCCAAATAAAATCAGTGTTTAAGACAGATCAAGTTAGAAAACACTTAATAAAAGAGACTTGGCGACAACCGTCGTATCGCACGGGCTAACCCACTCGTTAAAATCAGTACATAATTAAAATCTAAATTACTATATAACTAAAATTAAAATTACTACACAACAAAAGTTTAAATTAATACATACCTTAAATTAAAATTAAGACATAACTAATTAGACATTAAATACACGATTATATAAATCAACAACCAAATAGAGAATCAGACGACGAGCAGTCACGATCATTGTCACCCCCTCCAACCTCTCGTATCGTTATCCAAAGCTTTTGGGTGACAGACAAACCATTTCTTTAACCGAATCCATTATGTATTCGGTCCCGGTATTAGTATTGTAACTTTCAACCCAAATTGGAACATCTGGCACACTAACAACGTCTCCAATTCATATTGCACCTAATTATAATAGAGCCATTGTAAAATCATAAAAATAATTCAATTCTTCCACAGTCGAATCTTTAGTATGGCGTGGATGATAAAATTCAAACATTGGAGGGTTTGTAGTCGGGTTGTATGTGGACGATTTGCACGGCGACTGAATGACCATTGATGGTATGAAGATCCCATTGGTTCAAGCGGAAACAAATCACCACCACCCTTTTAAGATAAAATGTGGAAAATTTTAATAAAACGGTAAAAAAAAATTGTTTAAATATTATGGTGTAGTTTGAAAAAGATAGTAGGAGAGTTAAATTTGTATTTTTTTAAATTTATTTTGAATGTAACCGTTTGGGGGGGGGGGGGAGTAAACTTTAAAATGTTAAAGTAGTCGTTGCCTAGAACAAGCAAACGGTGTTCACTCCCACTCTCACCACCCCTGTCACTGACAAGAGTGTTACCTTAAGAGCAGTGAGGTACCTATACCAATTTTTGGTGGCACCCAAGCCCTCTTATTTTGTTAGGTCAAACTCATGCGAGGAAATATATAAACATCATATGTGTCATATTCTTTGACACATATTCTTCAAAGACTAAATTAATGAAATAAGTTCAATAAATTTAAAAGAATTTGTGTCAAAGATTTGAAGTCTTCTTCAAATCACTCCAACTATCATTGCTAGAGTAAAGCCTCTAATTTTAATTTTAAGGGAAAATGGAATTTAATAATCATAATTTTGAGAGGTTGGAAGGCAACAGTCCCAACTTATCAACCTTTTTATTTTGTTGGTCCCAGACTAACCTCAGTTAGCTTTCTCTGTTAAGTGTCACGCTGACATCACTCGTGACAGTCCTACGTGGCATAAAGTGTGGATCTGTCAAAAAAAGGGTGGGCCCATTATCCACCATCTCCATCATCTTCACCACCACCACCACCACAACCACCTGCCACCACCGTCATCTTCACCACCACCACCACCATCACCACCACCACCACAACCACCTGCCACCACCGTCATCTTAACCACCACCACCACCACCACCTGCCACCACCGTCATCTTCACCACCACTACCACCACCACCATCTTCATCTTCACCAACACCAACCACCACCACCATCTTCACCAAAAACGAGCCTAACACCTTCAAATCGAACACAATCATAAATCTGGTCATACCCACATGTTGCCAGCTTCAAATCGCACTTAGAATTCCATAATCATGGTCTGCTACTTTACAGAACAATCTGAATTCTCAAATTTAATATTTTAACAAACCCACTTATTGAATCGTTTATAAATACCACGAATTGAAGCCATATAATCATTTCTGCATCTTAGTCGATCCATTCTGTGCAAAAACCCCCCATAAAAAACATCCAAATCAAGCTCCAATTCGTTGGTTTTATGCTCGGTGGCCGAACACCATTTTTAATCGATTACACCTCGAAAACGAACATGTTAGTGTGATTATTTAGTATAGTTTTGTTCGGAATTCATTTTTCTATAATAGCCCTAACATTAATTTGATTAACAGGTTCGAATCGTTGGTCAATTGATCGAGTATAGAATTAGGGTTCTTCGTAACAGGTGGTTGGTGGTGGTGGCAGGTGGTTGGGGGTTGGTGGTGGTGGTGGTGGTGGTTGGTGATGGTGATGGTGGTGTAGGTGGGGTGGTATGGGCTGATGTGAAGAACACAGATGGACATACTGTGCCACGTAGGACTGCCACGTGGCACTTAGCAGAAAAACTTAACTGGGGTTAGTTTGGGACCATTAGAATAAAAATATTGACAAGTTGGGACCGTTATATTACAACTTTCAAGTTGGGACTGCTCCCTTCCAACCCCCCAAAGTTGGGATTATTAAATTCCATTTCCCCTAATTTTAATTCATTAACACGTCTCTCCCTCCCCCTCTCTATATATACAATAAATATGAACATATGGTGTATTAATTTTTTTTTTATCGACAAGGAACGACGTGCCAATAACCATGATATTGGGTGTTGTGGCCAAGGTCGACTACTCGGCCGCTGCCCGCCCCTTGGCTCTCCTAGATGCGCGGAAATCCGACCTCCATCCACCCGAAGGCACGCCGATGGAATAACCGGTAAAACATCGTCTCCCATCTGAGTTGAACGAACGCCACCCATATTCGCTCTTTTCCTGGATGTCACATAAATAATGAGAAGAGTAGAAATCGAACTTGGGTCACAAAGAACACCCATTCCACCACTACCTCATTGGCATATGAAGTATTAATTAGTCATTAGTCCTTCTTCCTTTCATATACTCCGTATATACTTTTACTAGATTATACCCTGGTAACGTCCCGGGGTTGAAAAATCTAATATGACATACTAATTTTACATATAAAATATAATGATTTGCTTTACAGTTACATGCAAGAAAGCTTCGGGTAACACCTAACCTAAAACAATTAAAAATGTATCTTCAATGTTAATTAAAACCTAACCTTAAACAATGTATTAAAAGTGGTCTATGGTATATTATTATTGATGAATGTAAAATACAATACAATCCCCTTTATATAGGGAGAATAGACCAACATGAATTAGGAAACTAGATAATCTCTATCTATACAAAATATTCAAATATAAACTATATCTCTCTATCTCTATATCGGATATGCTAAGATCCCCCGCAGTTTGATCGGGCGCAGAGCAGACGGTTAAACTGGATCTGAAAGACTGAAATAACTCCCGAGATAACCCTTTGGTGAAGATGTCAGCGTACTGAGATGAAGACGGGACATGCAGAACTCGAATATGACCCACGCGAACCTTTTCACGTACAAAATGAATATCAATTTCAACATGTTTAGTACGCTGATGTTGGACGGGATTATTCGATAAGTAGACCGCCGAAACATTATCACAATAGACCACCGAAGCTCTTTGTAAAGGAACAGAGAGTTCAAGCAAAAGATTACGCAGCCAGGTAGCTTCGGCAACAGCATTGGCGACCCCACGGTATTCAGCTTCGGCACTAGAACGGGAGACAATCGGTTGGCGTTTGGACGACCAAGACAATAAATTATCTCCTAAAAACACACAATAACCACTCGTGGAACGCCGTGAATCCGGGCAACCACCCCAATCAGCATCAGAATAAGCGACGAGTGAGTGAATAGGAGACTTAACTATCCGAACCCCATAAGAGATGGTGCCCTGTAAATAACGGATAATACGCTTCATGAAATCATAATGTGGCACCCGGGGTTCATGCATAAACAAACAAACTTGCTGCACGGCGTAGGAGATATCTGGTCTGGTAAAAGTCAGGTACTGTAACGCCCCAGCCAAACTTCTGTAAAGAGTGGGATCATGAAACAATGGTCCGTCAGAGGCGCTAAGCTTGCTGGAGAGATCAACCGGCGTGGTACAGGGTTTACACGAAGACATTTTGGCCCTGTCAATAATATCCTTCGTGTACTGCGACTAAGAAAGAAACAACCCTTGAGACTGATGTTGTACCTGAATGCCCAAAAAATGATGTAACCGACCTAGATCAGTCATAGCAAACTCCCGTGAGAGCGATCGGATAATATCCTGTAAAAACGCATCCGTGGATGCGGTAAGAATAATATCATCGACATACAAGAGTAAATAAGCCGTATGAGGACCCTTGTTGTAGATGAATAAAGACGTATCACATACACTACTGCGAAAACCCTGTGATAGAATATAAGTAGCGAACCGATTATACCATGCTCTAGGGGCCTGCTTCAACCCATATAAGGATTTCTTTAACCGACAAACAAAATTCGGACATCGCTTATCCACAAAACCCGGTGGCTGATGCATGAAAACTGTCTCCTGTAAATGTCCGTGTAAAAATGCGTTCTTGACGTCCAACTGGTGGATGGGCCAAGAACGAGAAACGGCTAAAGATAAAACGGTACGTATCGTAGCTGGCTTAACTACGGGACTGAAGGTTTCTTCACAATCAATACCCACAGTCTGAGACTTACCATTAACAACCAATCGTGCCTTGTACCGTTCCAGAGTCCCATCCGACTTAAATTTATGGCGAAAAAGCCACATACAACGAATAACTGGACTGTCAGTCGGACGGGGAACCAAATCCCACGTTTCATTTTCCTGTAATGCATCAAACTCAGCCTGCATGGCATGTGTCCAATTTGGGTCCGAGTAGGCTTTGGCATAGGTAGTGGGGACGGGTGATATAGGGGCGGTGTGAAGGTTCAAAGGTGGGGCAGGGGGTTTAAGTGAACCGGTTTTGGACCTGGTGGACATTGGGTGAGTATTGAGTGGGGCAGGTGGTTGGGTTTGAGTAGGAGCCACGGGTTGATGTAAGGGTTGGGCAGGAAACCCGGGCGGATGGGAAATGGATGTGGGCCCGGATTGAGTAGCAGCGGATGAAGTGGCTGCATGGGTTTGGGCCGGTGTGGGACGAGGCCGCCTAGAGTATGTGATAGGGGTTTTGGGCAGGTTTACATTGGGCCGAGAGGGGGTTGTAGGTGGGCTAGTAAGAGGTGGGCCGGTTTGCGGGTTAGGGGAAAAAAGGAATGGAGCGGGTGTGGCATCATCTAAGAACTGATATGAGGTAGTTGGGGTGGAAATGGTATAGGGAAAAGAAGACTCGTCAAACGTGACATGACGAGATATGTGGACTTTACCCGTGGTAGGATCGAAGCAACGGTACCCACGGAAGTCCTGTGGGTAACCAAGAAAAATGCAACGAATAGCCCGTGTGTGAAGTTTATGAGGTTGTGTGGCAGAGGTGTTTGGGTAGCACGCACACACGAACACTCGTAAGTGATCGTATGAGGGGTGGCGGAGGTAGAGGGCAAAGGTAGGGGTAAAAAAGTTGAGACGTTTTGTAGGTAAGATGTTATGAAGATAAGTGGCGGTGTGAAGAGCTTCCACCCAAAAAGAAGGGGGAAGATGGGCATGAATGAGGAGAGCGCGAATGATATCGTTTAGACGACGAATCATGCGCTCTGCACGTCCGTTTTGGGAGGACGTTTGTGGGCAGGCGAAACGGAATAGAAGTCCGTTTTGGTGGGCAAATGTTTTAAAAGCATTATTGTCAAATTCACCACCCAAGTCACACTGAAAGGTTTTAATAAGACGATTAAATTGTGTGTGAATAAGGCGATGAAATTTGACAAAGGTCGGGAATGTTTCAGATTTATATTTTAACGGGTAAACCCAAACAAAATGGGAAAAATTGTCAATAAGGACCATGTAATACTTATACCCAGATTTACTAGGAATCGGGGATGTCCATAAGTCACAATGAATAATGTCAAACGGTGCAAACGTATAAGTATTTGAAGCATGAAAAGGCAAACGTTTACTATTAGAAAGATGACAAGAGTTGCAAAAAGTAGACCTATGGTCTTTATTACAAGAAATATTAAAATGACGATTTAAAATATCTAAAACTTGGATGCCAGGATGGCCTAGACGGTCATGCCATGGTTCAGAAGTGGTGGTGAGGAAGCAGACTTGTGGTGGGAGTGCTGGTGCGGTAAACGGATATAAGTCCCCATTGCTATTGTGGCGAGAAAGAATTCTTCCATTGTGCAGGTCCTTCAAAGAAAAACCAAATGGATCAAATTCTATGGAAACCCAATTATCACGTGAAAAACGTCTAACGGAAATAAGGTTTTTAATAATATGGGGACTATACAAGATGTTGGGTAAAATATAGGTTCGGTTTGGTAAGGTGTAAAAGCCAGTCCCGGATTTTAAAATTGGAATACATGCGCCGTTACCGACTAAAAGTTTAGTGCAAGCAGTAGATGAAGATGGGATTTGGATCATACCTTGGTCCTGAGTAACGTGTGCCTCGGCTCCGGTGTCCATGAAAGATGTGGGGTCTTGGGCTTGCATGTGCATAGCTGAGAAAGCCGCGCTCAGGTCAGATGGACAGAGAGCATTATAACCGTACCCGGATGGTGGGGCCGAAGGCTGAGGGCCGTAGCCCGTGTATTGAGCCGAAGGTGCTGAGTCAGCGGAAGACGACTGGGCCGGAGGAGCGGATGCACCATATCCTGCAAAAGAAAAAGGGCCCGAAGGCTTAGTGGGCTGCTGTGGGCCTGTCGGCCAGGGCTGGGTCGGGTAAGGGCACGGTGGCGGTGACCACCAAGCCCAGTTTGGATATTGCTGCTGCTGGAACCAAAAATTGGAGCTGTTCGAGCGGCCGCGACCCCTGCCGCCTCTGTTAGAGCGTCCCCGGCCCCTCCCCCGTCCCCGTGACTGAGCGTATGGGTAAGGGTTTGGGTTGGGGTAGGAGTGCTGCTGATTCGGCGGTTGCTGCTGATGGTGCGGCTGCTGATTGGAGGCCGAGTGCGGGGCCTGTTGCTGAGTAGTGACCAGAACAGATGTGGTGGTTGACTGTCGAGCCGCCATACGTATTACTTCGTCCCGGAGCATAGTGCAAGCAGCATCCCAGTCGGCTCCCTGTTGATGGATGAGTGATGCAGTGGTGTCGTATTCTTGCGGGAGTCCCCGAACAAGCTGAAGAACGAGTCGAGATTCCGTAACAGGGCTATCCACATCCTCCAATTGATTAGCGAGATCACTAAGCTTTTGAAAATAATCGTCCATAGACGAACAACTCGCGAGAGTTAGGTTGCAGAACTGAGTCTCTAAAGCAGCGGCACGAGCTTTCTTGTTACTAAGGAAGGTCTTCTCGAGTTTCAGCCAAGCAGCTCGCGCCGTGGAAACTTGGCCGAGAAGTTTGGGTAAATTGGCGTCGGAGACTGTGTTCAAGATCCATTGAAGGACCAAGGCATCAATCTCAACCCAGTTAGGGTACTCCTCAGACGTATCTGGGGGCGGGTCAGAACCATCGATATGAGCCAAGACTTTGTAGGCGATGGCATGGAGGCGAAACATCTTTACCCAAGAGGTGTAGGTGACGGTTTTGCCGTCAAGGGTACGGACTTTACTCTGAATATTGGTGACAGAGTAAGCCGGATGAAGAGGCAAGGGTTTACCGGTCGCACCGGAAGATGCAGCCTGATCATCATCTTTTGCCATCGGAATCGGAAAAAAAAGAATATCGGAAGGGGTTGGTAACCGGCGATTATTATTAGGGTTAATGGAGCCGTAGCTCTGATACCATAAAAGTGGTCTATGGTATATTATTATTGATGAATGTAAAATACAATACAATCCCCTTTATATAGGGAGAATAGACCAACATGAATTAGGAAACTAGATAATCTCTATCTATACAAAATATTCAAATATAAACTATATCTCTCTATCTCTATATCGGATATGCTAAGATGTATAACTCTAATATTAATATCTAACCTAAAACAATGTATAACTCCAATGCTAACGCATGTTGAAAATAGAATTCATATTTACTGATTTGAATATAATTAGTGTCTTGCGTATACATGATTAATGATTTATCTGAACACTTTGTGTTTTTTTTCCTGTATGAATAAAACTCCACAAAAAATAGTCGTTTTTTTCTCCGTTTTTTTATATAGCACCATGGTACTCGTTGGAAAGATAATAAAACGCTCGTTAATCTGGTGTAAATTTTTTCTTTAAAAAATCTCGTATATAAAAGATATTAACGTTTAAAAATTATGGGAGGAAACATAAGAGAAAAACATCCAATTTTTTAATTAAATTTTTTTCCCTAAAATATCTTAATGTCACATGGGATGACACATGATACACTCAAGGAGGAGAATGCCTCTTTGATTGTCATGTTATTAAAATGGCTTTGGTTTATTATATGTATTGATTCAACTAATATTTAACACACATAATATTTTATTTAATGATTTTACACAAAAAGAACTATGCGTACTGAGGTTTAAGTGAACCGTAACTAAAAAAAGAAAATAACGTACACATAATATTTTGTTTAAATATAAGTAAGTGTGTTTAATTTGTTAAGCAATGGTGCATCTAACTTACATATATTGATATCAATTAATTGTACTATAACGTACACTGTTACCGTTTCCTTTAAAACTAAAACAAATATAAATAAGTCAAATCTATATATATAATAAAAGAAAGCAATTTTAATGACATGGCATTCAAGGAGGCATTCTTCTCATTGAGTGTGCCATTTGTCATGCCATGTGGCAAATTAAAAAAACAACAAATAATAATATAAAACCTAATCTACTAAAATTAAATTGAGTTATTTTAGGAAAAAATAATTTTAAAACAAATTTAAATTTTAATCTCTTATGTTTCCTCCCATAATTTTTAAACGTTAATATCTTTTATATACGAGATTTTTTAAAGAAAAAAATTACACCAAATTAACGAGCGTTTTATTATCTTTCCAACGAGTACCATAGTGCTATATAAAAATGGAGACAAAAACGACTATTATTTGTGTGGTTTCATTCATACAGGAAAAAAAAAACACAAAGTGTTCAGATTATTCATTAATCATGTTTTTTCTTTTAAATCAGGTTCTTATCTACGATGTTGAAATTCTAACCAATCGTCATGCTATCATTGAAATTTTACTCTTCTAAAGATGCATAAGTATACTTCATCATGAGAAGCTAGGAGAAAGAATCGCGCAACACTACAACACATGGTGTCACCTTATAGCAAGGTTATTTTTTTATTTATTTAATTACGAGAGTAATAATTATTACTATTAGTATTAGTATTATTAGAATTGTTATATTTTTCAACCCGGGACGCTCCCGAGGTAAAATCTAGTTTCTTATAAAAGCTTATTTACATATATTAAACGATCTCTACACTTGTGTATGTAATCACATGTAGCACGAATGTCAAAAAAATTTCAATTAATTTAATATATAAAAAAAATGTTAATATTTAGATGGGATTAAACAAAGTTACTTTTTATCCAACTTCTTGTTACCTGTAAAAAGGTAAATAATAATAAGTCAATAAATACTTTTCTTAAAAAGCACTTTTAGATTTTTTTTTTTGAAAATTAGCTCTTGGCCAGGACCATACAAGGCCAAAGCTCGGTTGATGTGGGATTCGAACCTGAGCATTCCAAGGTGGGAACCTCCTAAGGAGTAAACCCCCTACCTCCACCACTAGGCTGTGGCTTCATTGGTACTTTTAGAGTTAAATAAGCAATCCCAAACACTCTCTAAATCATCCTAGTTATTTAAGGATCTATGGATGATTTTATATATAGAGTCTAAGGGGGGACGGGGCGTCACCAGAAAAGGTCATGGGTACCCCACTACCAGCACGGTAACACCGCCGCCACCAGTGCTAGTAGGGGTCCCGTGAACCAAATACGGATTCTTTTTACCGTGCTGGTTCTAGAGGAGAAAGAGGGTGGGAAATGTATTATTAAAAAAATGAGTGGTGTAGGTGAGTTTAGAGAAGGGAGAGAGAGTGAAAAAGGTATCATTAATAATATTATCATATATGTGTGAAAATAATTAATTATTGGGTAAAAAACCAGTGGAGTGTTGCCTTTAAAAAACGGTTTCAGTAAAAGAATTTAGTGAAGTGATGTGGCAGTACCGGATTGGTTGAAACCAGTGAAGTTAAAAAACCTCACGGGTAGCTAGTGCCCCTTCCCCCCTAAGTTTTTAACAACGAAAATAGAAAAAATAAATTCAAACTAAATTTTTATAAAGGAATTTCGCATCGTCTATTATCCATAACGACACAAGATGCACTCACTTAGTCCTATTTTAGATGTCACTGGGCCCACAAATACACATATTAAGACATCTTTGTTTGTATGTTATAAAATGACAATAATATTCTCGAGTTATTATTTAAAATTTTTAATTGTCTTTTGTCTTTTATGGGCAAAACTGAAAATTGCTTACAAATAACATTTAATTTTGGACAACAAAAATTATAAAAATGGGAGTAATTATTTGTTACAAACAACTAATTAGTTACAAGTTTTTTCTTACAAATAATTAAGTAATTATAAAGTCAACATATACAAATCAAATCTTAATGTAATCTGATAAATGCATATATAACAATGCCATTACCCATTGAACAGCATTAATTTTCCTGCTTGTTATCAGTCTTTTGTAGAAAAATAAAATACATACATTATATTAATTAAAATTATAAGTGTGTGTAAATACAAACATAATTTACAATTAAGATTTTGGATTCATACTATATAGTTAAATGACCAACATTTCCTGTTTGTTTAAGGCTATTAAGTATTAACTAATTATATAATCTTATAATAAATTCAGATATATAATAGACATACGTGTGTACAATATATATGTTTTAATATTTTTCAACTACATTTTGTTATTAAAAGCTTTATTTCTTCAAAAATTTAGCTGACTTTGATATAAGAAACGCACGCATCATCGAATGAGATAGTGCCACGTGTAAGAAACAGGCAAGTAGGTCAAGAGGAGTCAATCGGTTTCCTCATAGTGTATTTAAGTGCTCATTTACCACCAACCCTTCCCACAAAACTTACAACAAAATAGAGAAGCAGCTTCATATCACAAATATTTACACCGACACTGGTAACTTAACACACACACCCTCTCCTAATTCTATCTCTATAGATGTATGTATGTGTGTGTAAATTTATAAAAAGAAAAATGTTTGGTCTTTGATTTTGGTGGTCATTGACTGTTTCATTTCCAATAGTTTAAAAAGTTAAAAAGTCAAAAGATCTTTTTGTTTCCTGATTTCAGTGGATTTTTCATCTTTTTTGGGCTTTTGTGAATGATTTAATCTATTGCATGTGAGTCAAATATGATTTGTTACTTCCTTAGTGAGATTAGATACTCCTTTCACTTCTTGTTGATCTTTTATAATTAGTGTTTTGTAGAGAAAATTAAGATGTACGGTGGAGATTGTCAAGTGATGTCAAGCATGGGTGGTGCAACTGGAATTTCATCTGAATCTATTTTTCCTAACTTCAACTACATGCCTTTCACTGAATTTTCTTCCCTCATGCCTGTAACCTCTCTCTCTCTCTCTCTCTCTATATATATATATATATATATTCATATACATAATTTGATTGTTTTAATATGTTTGCAGAAAGAAGAGATGGATAACATGGTGAGATCATCAGGAAAAGAGGAAATGGAAAGCGGGTCGGGAAGCGATCAAATCGAAGGAGGATTGTCGGGAAACGAGGTGGATACCGATCAACAACAGCCTCCTACGAAGAAGAAGAAGCGTTATCATAGACACACAGCTCACCAGATCCAAGAAATGGAAGCGTATGCGAATTATTTTATTTTTTTAAACGACAAACTAACATACTCATAAATACTAAATACTCTTGAACTATCTTTACATAAATATATATGTTAAACAAAAAGAACATGAAATTAACATCATATATATATAAAGTTTAACATATTTAATGTGAATAAAATATATAAAGGTTTGAATATTAATTTGGCAGGTTGTTTAAGGAATGTCCACATCCAGATGATAAGAGAAGATTAAGATTAAGCCAAGAACTTGGGCTGAAGCCACGTCAAGTCAAATTCTGGTTCCAAAACCGGCGTACACAAATGAAGGTGCGCACGTTAGCCTACTTCCTTTGTTCTAATCTGGCTGGGTGTACATCTTGTTGTTTTCTTGGCTAAAAACCTAAAATTTATTGCATACTGTTGAAACGTACATACACCAGCACAGATATCTAGAAGACGTGTTTTCATTTTTTTTGTTTTTGTGTATGTTAATCACAATTTATAAATGAAAACTGTTTTGGTTTTTTCTGATACACGCATTTTCAAAACATTTTTATCCTAAAATGAGATTATGTGTATTATGTTTTAAATAGCTTTTTATCCTATTGCAAAACGGAAATGGTGTTATGATTTTTGATTTATCAAAAACAAAGAAAAAATTGAAATTATGTAAATATAGTATTTAAGAAAATAACAAAAATGAGCATAACACGATCTCTCACACGTACACACATGCGTGTTATATTGGATTTGATAGCTAAAATTAACAAAAAAATATATATATATATACACAATATATCACCATTTATTTATATTCCAAAAAAGTTTTGTAAACCATAAAAATTTCAAATTTAAGCTTAATTCGGTATATATACGGGCAAAGATGAAATAAAAAATAATTAACATTTCTGGCATATATATAATCAACACTTGCATTTTTATTGGTGACCAGGTTTCAAAAAAAAAAAAAAAAAAAAAAACAAACAAACAAACGCGTAAAGTTTATAGTCATGTAGTTAACACGATTTACAAATTTTAAAACACATGATAACTATCAAATAAACTTACCTTTTCTATTCACTTTTTATTTTGTTCAAAGTCGACATACATATAAATGCTGTCAGACAAGTTTTATAAGTTTGTTTATAATAAATGTGACAGTAACATTTTTTCTTGAGTACTTTAAACATGATGAAACTTGGTAGGGGTCGGGTCGGGGGTGGGTAAGGATAAGTTCTGCAAGCGTACGCTAACCACAACTATGAGCCTGGCTAGGTGACTGAAGAGATGCATTTACTAAATTTGGTTGCTTTCCCATTAATATACGCTTGTGGGGTACCCGGTCAACCCCTACACCCCTACATGACTAAAATGAGCCTCCCACAAGTGTAGCACACTCTTTTAATATTATATATATAATAATATATATACTTTTAGGGTTAGGGTTATTATCACCTTACTTGCTTGCTACTTGCCTATTTGTACTACTATACTAATATTTGTGTTTGATCAATTAAAGAGCTCCACTTTTGTGGTACTATTGAGCATGTATGTGCCACATGTGCTATTGCAATTAGTGTGTGTACATTGACAACAATAATTATAAGTTGTACATTAAGTGTTTAAGAGATGGTATGATTAAGTAGAGTTTATAATTTTATGTAGGCGCAACAAGACAGGTCGGATAATGCTATTCTTAGAAACGATAATGAGAATTTACGAAATGAAAACAGTCGGCTGGAAAATGCATTGCGTTCGCTTGTTTGCTCTAACTGTGGAGGGTCTTCGATATCTTTTGATGAGCAACAACTTCGCATGGAAAACGCTCGGCTAAAAGAGGAGGTAACCAATTAATTATATATCATGATCAGTGTTTGAGTAACCGTATCAAACTAATATATTAAAAGAAACTATACCATGTTTACAAATAGAACTTAAGTTTTAAGAAAAAAAATCATTTGTAAATAGAAAGAAATGCATCTATTGATAGAACACCCGAGCATTTAAAAAGAAAAAAAAATATTGAGTGGCCATCTCAGACAATAAAAATAAAAATTTAGCATTTTAGTTTCATTTGTCTGTAGTTTGTACTAGCTAATAAATACTAACAAATATTTGTAATAGTGCCATTATATTTACTATGCTAATAAATACTAACAAATATTTGTAATAGTGTACTTAGTGTAATCAAACTGAAGAGTGATTAATTTATGTAAATACACACTATCTCTTAAATAAAAAACATATTTGCTGCCATTGGTTACAATTTTATTATTTGTGCTACTGAATTGCGACCGAAAATAGGTGTGGTTGCAACTTTTGTGACCGTTATGATTTTGGTTGCAAATCAGATTAGTGACCTTTTTTCGAATTGTAAATTTATGCCTAGTTTTCTAGTAGTGTAATTAGTCTACCTTTAACCTACTAAGTGTTAGAAAATCGCGTTTATAGCCCCAACCTATCTTAATTTACAAAGAATAAGGTTGTAACTTGTTTATAATCTATCTTAATTAACAATGAAATTAATGTTTTCTTGCAGTTGGATCGTGTCTGCCTTATGGCAAGTCAATTCTGTGGTAATAACCCAATGCAAACTCAAGGACAGAGTCATTTACCTCCAATGATGGCCTCTAATCTGGACTTGGATATGAATATGTATCCTAGACCGCCATTTGAACAAGATGGCATGCCAAACTGCAATGACATTTTACTAAACAATCCTTTAATGGCACCTGAAGGTCCCAATTTTGCTGCTGCTAATGGGTTAATCATCATGGATGATGAAAAGCCTCTTGCAATCCAATATGCACTATCTTTCATGGATGAAGTTGTTAAGATGTGCCGGATTGGAGAACCACTTTGGACTCAGGTTAATGATGCTGGCAAAGAAGTGCTTAATTTCGATGAACATGCTAAGATGTTCCAAAGTATGATTAGCAGGAAGATTGATTCGAATGAGCTGCGATATGAAGCTTCTCGTGCTAGCTCAGTTGTGATTATTAACAGTATCACTCTGGTTGATGCTTTTCTGGATGCAGTATGTCACTAATCTGTTCATGTTAGATTTATGTTTTTTTTTTTTGCTGGTTTGGAAATATATATTTGGTTGTTTTTTTAATTTTTTTGGGGTTTATAGGATAAATGGATGGAGTTGTTTCCCTCAATCATCTCGCGTGCGAAAACCCTTCAAGTCATCACTTCTGGTGTTAACGGAACAGCGAATGCTTCCCTGCAACTGGTGAGTATTTTTAGGTTTTTAGTTAGAGATGGTAAAATAAGTAGATTGGCGTATTGAATATATATATAGGGTATGTTTGGCAAAACTAGCTGGTGGCTGGTAGCTGGAAGCTGATAGCTGGAAGCTTTTTAAATATATTTTTAATATAAGTGTAAAATGGATAACTTCTGGGCACGGGTTAGGTTTTCCTGAAACACTTTTTACAAAAAGAAAAAAAAAATGGAAGTTCATTTGAATTTCGTATAATTAGGATGTATTTTTGTAGTATCAAGATACGATTTGAATCTTGAGCAAACTTCCAACTTGATCATTCTATCGAGTTAGTAGTGTGGTCAGTTTGATAGCTACTCTAGTTCTTAATACATTGCTAATTTGTTTATTTCACATGTTTGACATGTTTAAGTTAACCACATGCTAAAGTCAAGCCTGGGTTGAAAATGTCACATCTATATATCTTTAGTTATGAAACTAGTGGAAATTAATCAAACAAATTATATAATGGCTTTGTTTTTTTGGACCAATTTTGATAGAATTTTTGTTGCACTTGTTTGTTATATATTTACAGATGTATGCTGAACTGCAAGTGCTGTCCCCACTTGTGCCAACTAGAGAAGTTCATTTCCTTCGTTATTGTGCGCGAAATTCAGACGATGGAAGCTGGGCAATCGTTGATTTCCCGCTAGAAAGCTTTCACGAGACTTTCCAGCCATCGCTTACTAGATACAAACGTCACCCCTCTGGATGCATTATACAAGACATGCCTAATGGCTATTCAAGGGTGACAATCTATATCAATTTACATACACTTGCAAGTTTTCACTTCTTGATATTGATCTTTGTTATATATTCTTGTGAACTATTTTATTGATTCAGGTTACATGGGTTGAGCATGCTGAGGCTGAGAATGAGCTGGTCCATGGGATCTTTACTGATTATGTTAGCAGTGGAATGGCGTTTGGAGCTCGACGGTGGCTAGCTGTATTACAACGCCAATGCGAGAGGCTTGCAAGTCTTATGGCCCGAAATATTTCTGACATTGGAGGTACCAACATACTTATATTTATTTATCTAATAACATGACTTGATACTTATGTAACTTTATGTTTACAGCGATACCATCACCAGAAGCAAGAACAAATTTGATGAATGTGGCTCAGAGGATGGTAAGGATGTTCTGCCTTCACATCACTGGTTCGTGTGGACAATCATGGACAGCCCTTTCGGATTCAGTTGAGGATACAGTTCGAATAACAACTAGAAAAGTCACTGAACCAGGCCAGCCCAATGGTTTGATCCTAACTGCAGTATCAACAACCTGGCTTCCTTATACTCACTATCAAGTTTTTGATCTTTTGAGGGATGAACGTCGCCGATCTCAGGTTCATGAATATATATACACATTAACACACACATACACAAGTTTTTAAACTAATACATGCTTCAGCAAGCAGATGCTGTGAACTTGCAGCTGCTAAATATTGGTTCTTGTATGCCTGTCCCCGTCCAAATTTTAAAATTTTTACAAAGTAATAACCCAAAATTTTTATTATTTCAATGGTAATGTGTTGATTTATAAAATACACTTAGACAACTAATTATGATCTTCTTCCTTATAAGTTAATTTTCTTTATTTTGTTAGTTTAATTTACTCGTTCAGAATAATAAAACATAATTAAGGGCCCGTTATATTTATAAATAAACGGGTCAAAATTGTGATGCATGTGCCTCACTTTGGTTCTAATATGTTTGTTGGTGTATTGATAATGGCAGCTTGATATTCTTTCAAATGGGAACCCATTGGAAGAGGTTGCTCACATTGCAAATGGCTCTCATCCGGGAAATTGTATCTCCTTGCTTCGTGTGAATGTAAGTCTACTATTCCGCTAATCCCTAACAAGATCTCTTAATCCACTTACCCAGTCGTAAGGTTATGAATTTTTCGTTTGAGTTAATTTTGATAGCCCACATTTCTTGAATGTGTGAAAAAGTTGGGAGATTTTATTAAGTTCCAAGTGATAGAATAACTAAAACTTTGTAAATTATTATGTATTATTAATCAACTATGTATATCAAGCCTTACTAATATATTCTATGAACAGGTGGCTAGTAACTCGTCACAAAATGTTGAGCTGGTGTTGCAGGAGAGCTGCACTGATGACTCTGGTAGCCTCGTTGTGTACTCAACTGTCGAGGTTGATGCCATCAAACTTACCATGAACGGTGGAGATCCTTCGTGCATCCCTCTCCTCCCTCTAGGGTTTGTCATAATCCCAGTGGGACAGAACCCTAATGGCAATGCCACCTCCACCACCACCACCGAGTCCAGAGGAGGATGCCTATTAACCGTGGGACTACAAGTGCTAGCCAACTCAATGCCCAACGCGAAACTAAATCTCATGAGTGCTAACACAGTCAACAACCACATCCAAGCTACAATGCAACAGATCACCACCGCTCTTGGCGGGGTTGCCACCAATAACAGCACTGGCGGTGGTAGCACCGCCAGTGTTGATGATGGCAACAATGTTAGTGGCTTCGACGAGCCACCAACTAGTAGGGCATCCAAGAAAGTGGAGTCAAGCCCAACTTCAAAGGTTAATTAAACTATTAATTGACCAAATGAAAAAAAAAAGACCATATAATATTATCCTTTTTCTTTTTCTTTTTAATTAGCAAACTTAAAACCCCAAGGCTATGCATGAGTGTGGTTTGTGTAGGGTAGGGTTAAAAGGGTAGTAATGTCTTGGACTCACATGATATTATATTGATGGTTCTGAAGAGTGGTCAGAGTGTAATGAAGAGAGGTGGTTGGTGGTTATAGAGAGTGAGTCTGCAACATCAATCAATGGAAGATGGTGGGGAAGAGATCAAGTGCATATTAACGAGGGTAGTCAAGAGCGCACCAGATAAGTTTCTTGGTTCGGGAATTGACTTTCTTCGCCTTTTGTATGTCGTTACCCCACCCCCTTTGAGACCTGTCCATTTCCATTGCTTTGATTGAAAATATTGTTGGTTGACTTTATAATATATATATATATATATATATAAACTATTTCATAATTATTTTATGAATTTTGTTGAATATGTTTAAGACGTGTTGAATAGAATACACTAGAAAATCATGAAGCCGG
Organism: Ambrosia x helenae; assembly: GCA_030844895.1. Lineage (NCBI taxonomy): Eukaryota > Viridiplantae > Streptophyta > Magnoliopsida > Asterales > Asteraceae > Ambrosia > Ambrosia x helenae. Next base: position 24,114 of record JAUTDX010000610.1, read on the forward strand.
ACATATAAGTGGTTTATGTGGTAAGTGTGAATATTGTGATTTTTTTAGTGATTTTTTAAGTAAAGGTTGATAGATAAATTTTTTAAGCCGGACATAAAACGATTTGCTATGATGACTAGTTAAGAAAAATGAGTAGATTGTGTTATTTCTTAGATAAAATATGTATTACGAGCCGTGGGTTTAAGTATGGCTCTTTTACATAAGAGAATGTTTAATTGTAGCAAACATGAGTTCCATTATGGCTAGAGAATTTGTTATAAATGTGACCAGAAACAATCTCTTGTGCAAAATATGATTAAATGATTATAGTGATGCGCTTAATTCTTCTGACAAACATCCGCAATTTTTATTTTAATTATCATTAATTTTTTTCACTAAACACTCTTTCTCTATCTCTTTTGTCAAATAATATCAAACTAGTATTTAGACCTGCGCGTGTTACTGTGCGGGAACATTGCATGCACACGCATGTTTTGTGATGCGTTAACCATATGAACTCACATTTTAACGTATTCGATTTAACACAATAGCGTTGCGGTTGGATCAAAATGTAAAGAAATTACATTTATATTGTAAAATCATAACATATTTATATGTGACCCGAATCATACATAGGAAACGTACAACAAAAACCTTCAATGTGTAAAAAGGGGAAACCTTACACAACATAGTCACATCAAGGGTTAAAATTTTACCCCTAGTGCGTTGCGGCAAGGTCAAAACGTAGAGTCACTCGAAATTATACCGTTGAATGAGTACATATTATATTGACCTCATTCGATTTGGAACTAAATTTACAACGAAACATAGACTAACTGGAAAACATATTATATTTGACCAGACTTGTTTAAAAAAAATTTAACATCAGAACATAGAACACTCAAATTTATACCGATACATATGTAAAAATAGTATTTTTAAGCAAACAAACCAAAGGGGTAAACTCGGAACATTGAAACCCAAGTGAATCAAAAATAATATTTTATAAACTTTTTAAACATGACAAATTAGTTTAAAAAAAAGAGATTAGTTAAAAATTGCAATTTTCAAAATTTGAGGGAGGTAAAATGAAGTCATAGTATATGGGTGTTAAAATTGGTGGCGTTGTATGGTTGGTGAAAAAAATGAGGGGCCATTTTTGTAAATACCAACGACTTTTGTCTTTTAAGATTTATAGAATAGGAGATTATAAGTTAGTGGGGTTACGATATTATACAAAAGTTAAAATAAATGAGAAATGTAAAAAGAAACCATAATTAAAATGACATGTGTCCAAGTAGCGAACATATGGGAATGGTGGTTTCGTCCAAGAGAAAAAAGTATATGAGCATGTCTCCCACATGCTAAGAAACATGCACATGCAAGTCACGTGTTGCCACATTTTTTAAACTTCCGTAATTTTTTATACGTCATTTTAAAAAATATATATACCATAAAATCGAGTGTCTTGTATCTTTAATGTAAATACCCCACTGCTATACTTTAAAAAAAATGAAAACCTTGTTGCGTAAAACACAATGAATATCAAAACTAAAAGTGCAATAGACAATAAACTAAAATACAATAGACAACAAACTATAAATACAATGGACAACAAAGTAAAAACACAATTAATAATAAAGTAAAACACACTGGATGAAAGAAACACAATAGAGAACATACTAAGACACAATGAACAACGAACTAAAGCACAATGGACAACAGACTAAAAACATGTGTAGACAAACAAAACCATAATAAATAGATTTATAACATACATAATATAGAGCCTTTTTTCTTTAATATGAGTATAATATTTTTGTATTTTTCTAAAAAAAAAATCCAAAAACGCAGTTGCATAAAACAATGAATAACGTAAAACACAATAAAAAAATAGACAAAGTGCACTTATTTTGTATATGTACCATAAACACATTGAGTTCCTTTTAAGAACATAATGAATCTAATGTAACGGGTCTGAGAATTATTTCATTATGTTCATAAAAAATACTTTGTTATTATAGATTATGTCTTTTTATGTTCGTAAAAAATACCTTGTTATTGTTGATTATGTCCTTTTATGTCATTGTTGTTATGGATTATGCACTTTATGTCTTTGTTATTAAATTATGTGCATGATTGATCATCATTTTTTTTTCATAATTGACAATGTTTATGTTTATTATAAGTACTACTATCATTCATTACAAACACCTTATTATTTTAGGGATTATTAGATCTTAATGTGAAAAATATGATAAATTAAGCCAATAATTGACAAGCTTTGACTTTAATTCGTCAATGGTGGGTTTGACAAATAGTGACTTTATTTGATCAAGTTTGAATTAAATTAACCAAAGTTGACTTTAATTGACTAGTTCAAGTCATAATGAATTATACATGCCTTAAATGAAGCATAATAGGTCTTTAGAATCACTAACTCTTAATGATGAGGATATGTCATACATTATTAAGTCAAATTTGGCCTTGATGTGTTTGGCTTAATTGTGTTTATAGTTGTTTATAACTAATAAAAACAAATCCCATTTGATAAAGGTCGACTTTGATGAATCAATAGTGACTTTGGTTGACCAAGGCAAGTTGTAATAAGCTAAAAAAGGGTATTACATATCCTAGGGCTTGCTTGGTAGAATTTGTCTGACTAAGTGCTGAATCATTAAGAGCGTCTGAATAGTTTAGCACCCCTTATTAGCTGAATAGTTAAGAGCTTAACGGAATCATTCAAATGTTTTTTAGTTGAAACAAACACTCCATTAATGAGTCATATTAGATCTTAAAAGTCATGATAGCTCTGAGTGAAACACGATATGCCTTATTAGATCGTATTAGGTGTTCTCGGGTCAGGTATGGAGAAAAACTTCTATTATTTGCTACAACGTCCAAATATGAATAAATTAAAAATAACAATAACACAACTTAAAACGAGCATGTTATATAAATGTTTTAATTAATATATAGAGTAAAGATCAAATACAAAGTGTTTTTTTGGTAAGAATTGTGATAATCAAAGGGGGTAAAAAAAGTTTATTTTTTTTTTAGAATTTTTTTTCCTATGTGCTTAAACATACTTTCTAGATGAATAATACAAAAAAAAATTAAAATTTTTTTTAGTGTAATTACGTCATTAAAGTAAATACATTAGTTTACACTAGAGTAATTATGTAATTACTCTACACCAATTTTTTTTTTAATTTTTTTTTTGTTAGTTTTCAATACTATAATACATGTTTAACAATATGGGAAAAAAAATTTGAAAAAAAAAATACGTCATTTGATTCTCACAGTTCTTACCAAAAAAAACAATTTGTATAAGATATTTACCCTTAATATATATACCCTACTAAATTAAATAAAGTAAATTTTTTAAATAAAACTCAATTTTATAAAGGTAAAACTAATTGTAGCATCTTCATAATATCTTTTGTTATTTGTTGCATCTTAATAATATCTTTTTTATTTGTTTTATTATGAAAAAAGTAAACGAAACTCGAAAGAGACTTGATTTCGTGTTTGGGTTTACGACCCATGACCTAAACGACATCGTTTCATACTTATAGAGCTCAACTAGTCGTCATCCCTTTTAGGAACAAATCTAATAATAATATTATTATATCTCCGTCTTCTCACCCAAAACGTAGGCGTTCGATTCATTCGTTTCTGCAAATATTCAATCGCAGTGATGGCGATGCAAGCAGGGATGGGATTCTCTAAGATCATCCTCTTAGTCGGCGCAGGTTTCCTTTTCACTCTTTTTTTATTTTATTTTATTTTCATACATAGATCACAAACCCTAATTTGTATGTGTTTTGTTTTTAGGGTATACTGGTACGCTGATGATGAAAAACGGTAAACTGTCTGATGTATTGGGCGAACTTCAGGTAAAATTGTGCTATTGTTAATTTGTTGTTTATTTTCAGTAATTAAATTGAATACTATGATTAGATATGAATAAATTGAGTGTGAAGTGATGTATGTGTGATGATAAGCTGTTCTGTTTTGTTTAATTATGGAATTTAGTGTTTGGTAATGAGTTATGGTTTTTAAAACGGGCAGGCTTTGGTGAAAGGATATGAAGAAGGGCAGGGGATGGAGGTGATGGTGATCATGCAGAAGCACTTGCTGCACAGGTACACATTGAGTTTATCACATAAAAACTGCATTAGGATCAAACAGCATTAGTAACTTCAACCTATGTTGTCAAAAGCCTATGGCGCATAGGCCTAGCCCGGAGCCTTGACGCCATATATACGTAGCCTTTTTTTAGCTAGGCGAATGGTATAAAATACCATTTTTAGGGGTGTTGGACATGTTTTAGGCTTGTTTAGGCTATTTTAGGTTGTTCCAAGGTTTATTTAAGGATTTTAAATGATTTTTGGCCAGAAATTTGCCTGAATTTGCGCCTGTGATAGGCACCAAAGTAGACAACGGATAGAATTTTGAAAGTAGAACGAGACGGATAGATCTATGGTCCGTTTATGATACAGATGCACCACATAAACGTACAGTAGGGCAAACTAAATTTGGATTAAGATACAGATACACCACTTAATCAGCAATTAGACTCCAAGAACACCATTCAAGTTGCCAAACTTGAACTAGCATGGAAACAATTGATCAACTTGTAATCTAATGAGAAAATTAACCAAAGTTTTCATACTCATAACTCAATGTGCTCTCTTCACTGTGAAATATGATTACATATAGGTAAGAAGAAAAACACATGCATGATCGTGATACTGCATTTAAGGAATTGAAACTGAACCAAACATGGAAATAATTAAAAATAAAAACGGCAAAATAAAACATTATGTAATCGTGGTGTGTTGCACGGGTGGTTACGGTTAGCGGGGCTCTCTTTGGTTCAAATTGACCCGGTTTACCGACCCACTGCTATCAGCCTGGCTTGCTTAAATCTCGCCTTTTGGGGTGCAACGCTAAGGCTGTGTTGGGCTGCGCTTCTGTGCCTAGGCGCGTTCCTTGAGCGCTTTTCACCGCATAGATTGCAACAAAGCTAAGTTGAACCAATTGTCTAGGTTTACAAGTATCTCTTTATTTGTGTTTCATAAACGTAATAAAATTTTCAGGTTAAAAGATTAGCAATGGAAATTCGCCAGATGGCTTCTTCAAGGCAGATCACTGTTCTGAATGCTGGTGCCGGTGGTATGTTCTCTCAGCCTTGGCATACTTTTCTAATGAACTTCAAGTGGAGGCTTCATCCTTTGTATTGTCATGTGTTTATATGTTTTTGACTTTTTGTTTGAATTTGCTTATATACGCCGTATACTCGGTGTTGCGTGTTGACAAAAATCAATTATTTCAAATTTAATGTCGATGCAGGTAATGCAGCATCTTTAGTGGTACCAGCTGCTACCGTGGGTGCTGTGGGTTATGGATACATGTGGTGGAAGGTTAAGTTGTGTTCTTGTTCTTTGTGATTATCATACTAGCTCAGATAATTTAAGTTGTTCTGGATTTAATTGTGCATATTCAGTAATCTTTCTTTTCATTTCATGCCTTGCACACACGCACATGCAAAAAGAAGACCTAAAAAACATTTTTGTCCATACTGAAAGCAAAATGTTATTATTGTTCTGGCAATTTGTTCAACTTTGGGTTAATTAAAAGTGTCTAAAGCTTCACAACTTTCTGTCATTGTATATATAGGGTTATTCATTCTCAGACCTCATGTATGTGACAAAGAAAAACATGACAACTGCTGTCTCAAACTTGACAAAGCATCTGGAACAAGTGTCAGACGCCCTTGCTGTAAGTTTCTGTTAGATATTTGAGCTAATACCTTCAAATAATTTGTATTTTGCTATATCATACATGAAACTGTCTTGATAAATGTGCTACATTGGTTCAGTTTAACAAGTATTAGCGTGGTATTCCTTTAACCTTTGGCAAGAACTTGGTTCAGTTTTATATCATAAGGATTACTGACTATATTATGCATGTGTTGGTTTCATTCTTGGTTTTAAAATGCGCCCATCAGGAGCGCGTAATGCGTGATGCGCTGATGAGATCGTATCAGGTGATGAAATGTGCTGCGATTACATGATGCGAGGGTGATGCGCTTTAAATCGCATAATGCTCGCATGACGAGCTCGCATGACGCTCCCTGATGTGTGCATTTGTCTGAAATCGACCACTATAGAGTAACATTGTACAATGAGCTTGTACATTGTGCTTAATAAGCTGATAAAGTTGTTAAGTGAGTTTGTGCATAAATTATTTGTACCTTTTGCATAGACTACATGTACACAACTTATTTTGGTTATATGGAATTTCTTTGATGGTACAAGAGCTATTTTTCTATATTCATTTTCTTTAATCTCTAAATAGTGTTTGAAGTTAACAAGTTCAAGTATTATCTAAATAATGAATGCCTCGCATACGTGATGCACGTCCATCGCAGATTGGCCTTTGGGATCAAAACGCATCGGAGCGCATCACGCATTTTAAAACCAAGGACTGTCATTCTTAATGCATATGCATGTGTATATGTGTGTACATGACAATTGACGTACATATACATATGTATATAGTTAAAGAGGAATGTTACCATTATCATTGGAGTATTGAACATTTTACACGAACATGATTATATGCGCAGATACCGTGGCATGTTATTCTCTAAACTAACATTTTTTTTCTTTATTAGATATCACTTTTAGTTTTTTTTCCTTGGTAACTCTGCAGCGTTGCATTATAAATAACGTTCTCTTAAATCTTCCATTTTTATTCTTTAATCAGGCAGCCAAGAAACATCTGACACAGCGGATTGAGAACTTGGATGGAAAAATGGATCAGCAGGTGGAAATATCGAAGTTGATTAGAAGTGAGGTATGTTTGGTTGGCCTAATAATCGAAACAGTTTATATAACTTCTAGAAATATTTGAATTACCTATTGGTCAAAGAAACTTATTGTAGAAGTAAAACTGACTTGTTAAACATATGATACAGGTGTGTGATGTCCGTGATGATCTTTCTCAAATAGGTTATGACTTGGATTCACTAAATCAAATGGTTTCTGGTTTGGTGAGTATTCTTTCATGATTTCCATGAGACATGATAGTCGACCCCCTTTCACCTGTAAAAAAGGTGACAGATGTCCCTGTGTTATTTCTTTTATTTAACACACTTCATAATTTCCTGCAGAATGGCAAGATAATGACATTGGAAGAAAAACAGGTAAACAAAATATCATCTTTTTATAAGTATAAGTATTTTCAATATTCACTTGGTACAAAACTACAACTCATTTGGTTCTAGCCAATACATTTCAGTTTATCATACCACTTGTTGATCAGCTCTGATTATATTTTGGAGGATATACTAACGAGTAATGATTAATTCTGGTTTTTGAATAGGATCTAACTAACCTTGGAGTGTGGTACCTCTGCAACAAGGCTGAAGGAACCAAGATGTCTGGCAAGGCACAGGTAATGCTACTGTTCTATACAGGCATACAGCTAACTATTTTCAGTCGGTTCATATTTTCTGCATAATTAGCTGATATAACTACCAAATAGTTCCATTAAACCAGAAAACAAATGGGAAAACATAAGTAGCACAAAAGATGTCTAGTGGGTCATCTTATATTTCGTACACTATTATTTGTTAAATGACTACTTTCCATTTTCCAAGGATCATACTATTATAGTAATGTCATATTGAGTGCACTTGGTGAAAATAAATTCCAAATCTATAGAACAAGAAGAGCCTTTTAATATTGATTTCTATTTAACAAACAATGAGTTACTATCAAGGGCTTCACTTTCATACCTCAACTTCATTACTGCTCATCTCAATCTTTAGATCTTGTTTACCTTGAAACATAACTGAGATGCATGCTAGTTTGTAAGTATACGTTTAGTGATTTCATGGTTCTTATATTCAAACACTTGGGGTGCGTTTGGGCCGTTTGGCTTGATGGAATAGAATGACTGAGGTAACCATCTAAGTAGTAGATGGTTGAATGAAATGACTCACTGCATTCATGCTAAAAGTCATGTTTCCTTGCAATTAAAATACACACAAACTCACCTTACAATAAATAGGCCTATGACAAACTCACCTTACTCTGCAAGTTGAGTAACGTATGGCGTATGCTAAGGCAACTTGTTTGAAATTCCGTGTTATGTATTGGCATTAAAGTCATTTGGTAGCTTTTCGCATGTGTCGGTGTTTCAGTGTTTACTATGAACAATCTCAATCTCAATATGTCATATATAAGTCTCTAAATGTGTTTTGATCCAAAAATTTCTTAATTCATAGCTTTAGGTGATAATACCCATCTTGGTTTAAAAAAGCTCTCCTCAGGCGCGCTTGAGGCGCCCGAGGTGCTAGGAAAGCGCTTTTTTTGGCCTGAGGCGCTAAACTACATGAAGCGCTGCGAGGCGCGCCAAGGCGCTTGAGGCGCCGCCTCAGTCAAAATTAGGGTTTTTTTGGGCCAAAAATCCAAATCAGGGTTTTTTTTAAAGTTTTTTAAGTGTGTTTCGGCTTAAGTGTTTGTTTAATGAAGTGTTTAAGTGTGTTTATAATTATGTTATTGTTTTTAGGATTGATTAACAAGTAAAATATGTAGTATTGACTTGTATAAATATTTTTTCTCTTTTTTACCTTGGGCGCCTCACATACGTGAAGCTCTCGCCTCGCGCTTTAAGCCCCGCGCCTCGGATTTTGGAACCAAAACGCCTCGGAGCGCCTCACGCTTTTTTAAACCAAGATACCCATTTTGAAAAATAAGAATTCTTTACTCATTTTCCAAAAAAAACGTCACCATTTAATAATCTTAAGCAGTTATTATTGTACAAAATTTTGACTCCAGGGGCCTTCCTGTAATTATTAAAAACTTAAACCATCACATAAGTATTTTCATCAAGAGGTAAATAATTTTACAAGTCCAGGTGTGGATCCAACCCGGGTGTTCATTTCAACAAACCCAAACCGGGTGTGGATCCACAAATACTGCAAAGCCTAGCCTCGGTGTCTGTTTCCCTCAGTCCAAAGACTACTGTTGTGTGTATTCCTTACTGGTTTGAGTTTGGAACAAATAAGGACTTTTTGGATCAATATATCATATATGCAATTCGGTTTCAAGTTAAACCAAACAGACTAATTTGGTTTGGTTTGATGACCTTGAATTTAATGTCAAATTCCGCTTCTTTGAAAAACATTTCAAACTGAGGAACCGATAAACCACACCTATGGAATCCATGTACGAATTTTGGATGGCTTGTTTGTTGGCACTTCTATGGCCTGTGGGAAATTGGGAATGAAGTTGTTACACATTATTACATACAACTGAATTTTCATTTCTTGCTGTTTCTCATAAAATTTAAATTCCACATCGCTAGTATTGGTAAAAGCAAAGAGTCTTATTTTAACAGATTCCATAAAGTATAGAGATCCAAGATTGTGTCACATGGCATAAAAATAACACGTCATATTTTCAACCTCTTAAATATCTGCCATTGTTATTGCTTATTTCTTTTAAAATACAGGAACAACTGAAACTTGCTGGAAAATCCTTTGCTGGTTATCTCACATCAGGGGGGATGCTGAATCTTGAGGTTACTTGTTATCTTATGCTATTTTTCATCTTTATAGTGTGATAAGTGCAAAATTCTTTATTTTCTCAATATTTTATAGTCAAATTTCTTGTAAAGAAATACAAAATACTGAAATAGAATCATATATTCATGTGGCATTATTCTTTTCCAGGGCGTGAAGGAAATAGCGGACAATTTAGATTCAGGTGATGTTAATAAGTCGCCGACAACTGGCTTATCAGAAGATATTTCCTTTGGATCGGACAGTCAACCTCAACCGAGAAGGTTACAAAGGTATACGCATCAACTGCATTTGCATATTTCCCCCGTAGTGTAAACGATAACTTGTACCTATGCTTATTGTTCTGGGATTGATGTTATGAAACAGGAGAAATACTGTCAAGTTCAGCTCTTGAAGCAAACGAAGAGTATAAAGTGAAGAATGTTAGTCATATCTAATGTGCACTCTACTTGTGCCCAATAAGCCAAAACATTGAAGCATACTATTTATCCTTTTGTGGCTAGCCATGTTCTTTTATTAAATGATGAACCTATGTATGTATGTATTTGGTTTTACATACATGATAGGAGTAATTACAAAATCGTCCACGTGGTGTGTTGAAACTTGTAGATTTGGTCGCTGAACTTTATTAAATTTACACTTTTAGGTACAATTTTTTGGGTTTTGGTTATGGATTTAGCTCTCAAACTCATGGCTATGTTTGTAAATTTCTAAGCTCGTCTTATCGAGATAACATAAGCAGTATTTAAAATCAAATCCGAATTTTTTATCATGTTTCTTTAGAAAATACAATTAAATAAAAAAAAAAAGCAAAGTAACTTAGGCATGTTTGGATAAACTTTTTTGAGTCCAAAAGGACTTTTGGTTAAAAAGACTTATTAACTTATGACTTTTTGAAAATGAGTTTTTAGAAAAGTGTTTGAATTAGCTTATGTGGGGGAGAAAAACAATAAGTCGATAAGTTATTTTGTAAAAAAGTGTTTGGTTTAACTTATTCAGGTAAAATAACTAAAAAACATATAAGGAGAGTAGGTGTAAGGTTATAAGGAGAGTATGCAGGGGCGGACCTATAGCCATCCTAAGGGGTGGTCGCCCACCTTAAAATAAAAAAATTTCAGTGTGGTACATGTGTTAAAATCTCAAGCACACCCCCCCCCCCTGAAATTTTGTTGTCGCTCCCCTTGACATCGACAAAATACGGGCCGACGACCTGGTTGGCTAGTTATGTACTTGGTGAAGAAGAAAGAGTGAACAGAGAAGATACAAATAACTAAATTATTAATTTAATGTTGCTTAGCTATACAAAAGGTCAAAAGGACACAAAACTACTGACATGTATTGCTATATAGTGTATTCTACTTTTTTTTAATGTCCAACAAACATTTTATTCATACTTGGGATAACAACGTGTTAACCCCACCAAGATTACACCAAATCATGATTACACAAACACATCCCCTACATCAAAATTACACCATTGTAACCAAGAAAGACCCACCCTCTTCGCCCTATTTGTAATCCACATATACCCAAAACGCCTAATTTCTTCCTTAGTGCTTGAGAGGTTATGTGGCTTCCGATTAAAGACGACTTCATTTCTGAACTTCCATATACACCAAGGAGAGCCTTGTATGATTGAATAAATTAATCTTTTCCAGCCCCTTGTGCCTCTACTCGTCTTCCAAACATTCACCAAATCTTTCGCTTCAAAGGCGTATAGACCTGGACATCTGCAGTTTTGCACCATGTAGAAATGAAGTCCCAAACTGCAATTGTGAATCGGCATTCAGCGAACAGATGATCAATGTCTTCTTCAGCCTCTCCACTAAACGGGCACTCCGGAGCAGATATATTATAGACCTTAAATCAGTTTTGATTATTATATTATTATACTTTCTTGCTTTTTTTTACTCGACATTATATATTGGTATACAATTTAATTTCTTATGAATGAAGCTAACTAATAATAAAAAAATTGAGAAGAATTCGAATTTATTAAAAGATGCGGGGTGATCAGATGTGCATATACTAATTAATGATTATTGATTGACATTAAGGAGTACTAATGGAAAAATAACTAATGTAATATCTTTATAATTATAATATTTTCCATTGCTAGTTAGAAATGAAGTTATTTTACCAACAATTTAAAAATATGAGGTCTTAGATATTTCAATTATTAGTTGACCATTTACACTCATTCTATCTCCGGTTAGCTCAAATCTGGCGAGATTCTAATCGGTGACCCTATCTAGGATGTTAAATTCCTCTCTAAATCACTGATTTTACGGTATCACCCATCAAATCATTGTTTGATTTTTTTTCTTTTTTGATGAACAAAGTCTTGTATAATTCATTTTTGGCGGGTCTTGATCCCTTAACCTCAATGGGAACAACAATTTTTTCTATTTGGACCCCCCTCCCCACCCAAATCACTGATTTGATGGTGAGTTTTGATTTATTTGATTAGAGTTTAATGACTGAAAAATTACAAGTTATGAACTTTAGATTGAATATTTGAATGCTTAATTTGAAAAAATCAAAACCTGTCAAAAGCAACCTTTGATATATTAGATTTCCATTTTGCATTTGTAATGACATTTAACATACCTTTATTTACTACATGAAATTTGTTTGATTATTATTGTTTATACGACCCGACCTGACTCAGACCGATAAGAATATTATATACCGATACACAATTGACCCTTAAAAAATTTCGCACCCCATGAAAAAGTGTTCTAGGTCCGCCACCGAGGGTATGTAGGTAAATATACATCAATAAGTAATCATTTGCCAAACACCTTTTTTAACTTTTTTTTTTAACGGCAAACCTTTTTTTAACACCCTTTTATTCAACCTTTACCTTGCATTTGCAAGGATTTGAACCCATAACCTTACACTTGTAAGGAGAACATTGGATTCAAACCGGTTATAACAGGATTAGAACCCGGGACCTTTGAGTTGAAAAGCACCACACCAACCATCTGATCTACCTGATCAGTTTTTTTTTTTGAAATCACTAAGAATTCAAATTAACCATTAATCAACCTTCAATTACATCACACCATACACACTACACCATAACAAACGCTAACAGAAACCTAACAACCCTAACAAACTTTAACAACCCCTTAACCACCAAACCCATAAAGTGTACGGCCCTGTCTCTTCAAAGCATAAACAACATCCATAGCAGTAACCGTTTTCCTACGAGCATGCTCCGTGTAGGTAACAGCATCACGAATCACATTCTCCAAGAATATCTTCAACACGCCACGTGTCTCCTCATAAATCAACCCACTGATACGCTTAACACCACCACGTCTTGCAAGACGACGGATAGCAGGCTTTGTTATCCCTGGATATTATCACGGAGAACTTTACGATGTCGTTTTGCTCCTCCTTTGCCTAAACCCTTGCCTCCCTTTCCTCTTCCTGACATTTTTCTTTTGAAGTTTTGTGTGTGTTTTTTTGGTTGTGTGTACCTGATCAGTTCCTTTTTTAACTTATTAACTTTTTAGAAAAGTAGTAAGTTATAAGAGGAAGTGGAAATAAGGTGAGCCAAACATAAATTTAAATTGCTTTTCGTAACTAAAAAAGGGAAGTTTAAGGAAGTTGGTCTATATATTCCATATAGTTGGGCCTCATGATGCAGTTAGTCATCTTCATAAAGCCCAATTCCTATAATATTTGAATTTTGCTGTCAATTGGTTTAAAATAAAACTAGATTATCATAGGTATATCATATATGTTGAGGAAACTGTGAACTTTATATATGAACCCAAACATGACACGAGATTTCACATATTAATGCTAACACATCTCTTTAACCCGAAATCTAAGGTTATTTTTTTCATGCTAACAATACTCTAAAAGTACATATTTACAAAATAATGATAAAATTACAAATACACCTAATACAAACTGATTAGTTAAACATGTTGGTGGGTCAAGCTGAAACTTTATATAACCGGTTTAAACACGCATTTCATGTTAGATTTGTCCACGTCTTTATGTTATGTCAAGAATCTCTATATGAAACTTTTAATATTTATATGTTCCTTTGTGAGATTTAAAGATTATTTTGTAAGATAAGTATTTTAATAACAGAATAAATATACTCGTGTCAAAACATAAAAAAAAAATATCATATCATTGAAACTTTTATAAAAAGAAATCCTATAAAAGCATATAAAAACCAAAAGAACATGGCTTTTATAATTAATAAGTTAAATCTAAAAGGTATCAAATGCCCTTTTTCATAATCAAAAGTTATTTTATTTCATTAAATAAATGAGAAGAGGGACGATTCATACACAACAAACTTATAATATATGCACTAAAATCATATGTTGTTACATCTTATATATTAACTAACTTTTCATGTATTAATCACTCACTAATAATCGAGCTGTGGGGCTTACTGAAAGCAGTTTCTCTATTCACACGGGGTAGAGGTAACACTGTATACATCTTACCCTCCTCATATCCTACCTTAGCTTTACTATTTATGGGATTAACTGAGTATGATGATGATGATGATGAAGAATCACTCACTAATAAAGAAATTGATGCATAATTAACGATTTAATTAGTTAATTTTTATGAATTAAGAATTTGGACTAGTTCAAACTCAAAAGATGCTCTCTATGATGAAGTCATGGTCCTCAACACCCTTTGAGAAACATCGCCATCCATAATACTTGGTCAACTAAAATAGGGTCAAAATTTATAGCCTTCTTTAAGCTCATCCAATCATCCAATTTGGAGAATTCGAGAAAGTATACACCAAAAAAGGGTAAAATAAATAAATAAATAAACTTTAAAAGATAATGTATTTAATTTGGTGAGGTGGGTTTGGTGGTATTTGTTTACCTTGTTTTCATAACAATGAATGTTTATATGATACCCTCAAGATTCTTTCTCACGGAAATTTTGTATTCTTATGTCCATGTGTACAATAAAAGATAAGGGTTTGTTTACTTTAAGTACTTTGATAAATATTTTATGCTAAGACCGAGCTTTAATCAGTGGTTTGACGAGCCTTTATTAATTTATTACGTAGGGTTAGATCAATTGTATAGTGAAAGAAAAATAAAGTCATAAGAAGAGTATCAAACGGATTCCGATTGTACCCGTTTAAGCGGTATTAGAACCGTCTCATCAAACCCTGCGATCTTAGTTTTTTAGGTTTTCGCTTTTTTTGGATTTTTAGCTTTGTAGTTTTTAGATTTTATGTTATATCATTGTGTCTTTTACGTAGCAATGTGTCTTTTTTTATTTTCATCATTGTGTCGTTTTTGTGATTCCTTGTGTCTTTTTTCTTCAGCATTGTGTTATATTTTGTGGTTTATTGTGTCATATTTCATGATCTATTATTTTTTGTATCCTTTTTACTCTTCTCATTTTGTTACACTGTGTAGAATAATTTGATCCTTATTATGTATCCTTGAGAACAATTTGAAAACGATTCAAGACCCATTTCATTTTTAGAAGAACTTGAATATTTATATAAAAAGACTTTTTAATTATCAGACACATCAAAATATATGTAAAAGCTATACTGAATAAGATTATTTTGACGTGATATTATTGTTCCTTACTCATTTCTTGTAACATTCAAATACACACTCTTGTTTGATTATTTGTTTACGTGTATAACATACATATCTGTAAACTGATCGGGTAGAGTTTTGATACCAAACGTGTTTAATTTGATAGTTTTATGTGTAATTGCGATGTGATACACACTACTTTGATATGATTATTGTTTTGCAAGTGAAAACAGGTTAAAGTGTATTCGTGTTTAGGAAGTTGGAAAGAGGAACTGGTGAAGAAACAAGTTAATCCGAAGCGAAAACGGAGTTGGCATGAAGGATTTGTTAAAAGTGGGAGAGCTCAAATTTGGAAATACATATGTCAGTATGGTCTATTGACTATTGCACACCGTGATGGAAATTTGAATGTGGTATACGACAACCCAAGAAAACAAATAAAACTTTTTCAAGTTGATTTTGAGAGCTCCAAGGTGATTTTCAAGGTCTCAATCATCATCCATTCATTCCACTTCATGCATTCAAAGCTTCCACATAACCATTGAAGATTTGAACATGCCAATGAGCGGCTAAGACTCTTGCAACTTCCTTCGGGTGAACGGTTCGTGTAGGATAAGCATTAAACCTCGTTTGATATGTGTTTGAATTGTTCTGTATTAAATATTGTGGAACAACTTGTGTTTGGTTGACTTAACCGAATTGTCTGCGTTTCAAATATTCGCCTTTTATCATTTGCATTTGGTTTTCTTGCATCGTGAGCGATTTGGTAATTAGGGGGGTGTTTGGCATCTATGGTTAGGTAATCGGATTATGCGAGTTAGTATTAAAAACATGTCTTCAGTTGTCACTTCAACTAATTGTTTCCAAGACCCTGTCTATGTGGTAGTGAATTACTCAAACGAGTTTTATGTGAAACCTACTCGTATAGATAGTTAAGAACTTATAATTAACTTACTTTTGATTAGACCATGACATCTATATCACAAACAAAGCTAGACGGCGTCAAATCTAAACATATATGAACAAATTAGTTTGATAGTTTATGCATATATCATACGCATATGTATTTAAAAAGTATAAAATTTAAAAATATATCATTCATTTATTAAAAATGTAACGAATTAAATGTGTTTTTTTCTCACAATAGATTGGTGTTATAAAATGATCCCATATATATGCACACTTACCAAGCTTGGTTTGGTATAATTTTAAGTCTTGTAATGGCAAAACTAATGAACTGAGAACAAATCAGTTTAACGTGGATTAGACATAAACTATGATGATTATGAAGGATCAAGAAGTATCAATACCATTAAACAAAAAATGTATATGGTTAAAAAAAAGCTAAAAGTTATAAAGTTGCTAAATTAGAAGTAGAATTTATTGTTTTTTAAAGAGTGGAAATGTGGGGTTATGCTTGAGACAAGAATCCCTTCATATCTGTAGAATATCTCAATATATCATGCAATAAAAAGGAAATAGAAAAGGGGAAAAAAGCCCAATAAACCCCACCAATAAGAAGGAAAAAAGTGGAATCATGGCCACCCAAAACCATATTCAGATAACATGTAGACATATTAATTCAAAAAATAATTCTTTTCATTTCTTTTTCTTTTTAATACATGTACAATAGTTCTGTTTTTTACACATACTTACACATGTAAATACGTGTAAACTAAAAGTTCTTACAATTCAAGTTTACACACACGCTTTTAAACTAATTGAGTCTGATTCTTGAAAAAATAATATGTTAACTTAAAAAGCGTAGAAGACGAATAGCCATTTACAACTTATGAGCAACGGTATTTATGTCCATTTCCAACTTCCACCAAACTTTTTTTTTCACACATTCGTGACTTGAACCGAAAACTGAAAAGAAAGGAACAATGGGCCGTACGAAAGGAGGCAAGTGCTAGTTAGTCCAAGGACTTCAACGTACAGACACAAAAATGGTGTTGGCTTGTTAAGTGCAATGTTGCATGCCTACACGAGGAGGGAGACCTCCTTTATATAGTGCATGTGTAGGCCAAACATCATTAACCCATAACCTCAACGATGGGTTTGGGCTCGGGTTATGGGCTTGCCTTCTTTTGGCCCAACTAGTTAGGATTGTACAAAATAATTAACATAAGACTGGGTGTAATTAATGCTGAAGAGAGAGGAAAAGTGTATCGCCCTGCCATAGGTCCACATGGCGTGACATGAGTGGCTGTAGGTGGATCCTTTTCTGATAGTGATAGTCTGATCATATAGAAGGCGTCTGATGTGACGTTTGGTATAAACTTGAACAGTGCAGCATGGTGGGAGCAAGGGGGCTGCACCTTTACTGTTGGTGGCCAGAGTTGTTGGGACAACCCTGCCACGCGTCGTCTTCTGATTGGACTGCGAAAAACCCCCGCAGTCATATGCGAAGAGGCATGCGCAAGTGCTTGATCCTGCATAGGGGACATTACGCGGAGATCAGCTATCCTCATGTTCCTGTCCTTATGCTTAGCGCTGATGGGTTAGGCCTCAGATGTCTTTATAACTTTAAGCTATCTTGTGTGGTAGGATCCTTATCCGCGCTAGGATTTGGAACGCATCTGCGGAGTCAACGCAGCGGAGTAGCGGCCCTAGGTAAGTCAGGTAAAGTATTCCGTCAGTCAGCTGATAGTGAAGAGCCTTGTATTGTAGCTGATTGGTTTCTAATTTGTTCTCAGGCAGGGTGCCGGAGGCTAAGTAGGCTTTGATTGGCGTCATCTAGGATGCGTTTCCTGTTTGGATGACGTTAACTTGGCGCTATGGGACAAAAGGCTTATTTAGCACTTCTATGCAAACTTCCTTCCCCATGTGCTCGAAGGCCGTGGAGGCCATTTTACTTAGTGCGTCAGCTGGTTTGTTTTGGCTCAGTTTTATGTGGATGACCGTGCAGGAATTAAACCTGTGCATGAGTTGCTTGGCCTGGTCTAAATAGAGGATCATAGTTGCATCTTGTGCGTCATAAGTCCTATTAATCTGTCCTGCGACAAGCATTGACTCCACATGTGCTTCAACATGGTGGGCTCCTATTTTTTTCCGCAATGCGGAGGCCTGCCAAGAGTGCTTCATATTCTGCCTCATTGTTTGTGCTTTTAAAGTCCAGACGAATAGCGTATGTGAACTCCTTGTTATATGGGCTGATAAGGCAAAGCCCCGCGTTTGACAATTCTGGTTTACAAAGTACATCATAGTGTAGTCAGTAAGGACATTGATTGGGTGTCCTTGAAAGTACCGCCACAGCCTTTGTGACGCGTGTACGAGCGCGAGAACTAAGTTTTCCATGATTGAATATCTTGTTTCCACATCTAGGAGAGTGCGGCTAATATAATAGATCGGTGTTTGAACTCCCTTACGATCCACTATGATTACGCGCCTACTACCCGCTCTATGACGGAGAGGTACAGTGTTAGCGACTCCTTGGTAGAGGCGCCGTTACGGTGGGGAGGTTCATTAAGCACCGTTTCATCTCTTGGAAAGTTGTCTCTACCTCTGGTGTCTAGCAGAAATTTCTCTTTTTCAAGCAATTCTTCAAGGTATCCACAAATGGGAAGGACCTTGAAGCGTAATTGGAGAGAAGGCGGTTGAGGGAGACCGGCCGGCACATTAATGTCTGGACTTCTTTGATGGAGGGGGGGTGGCATTCGCTCGATTGCCTGAACTTTTTCGAGGTTGGCGCGGAAACCATCTCATGTGACAATGACTCCGAGGGATTTTCCTTTCTCCATGCCGAAAGAACATTTGTTGGGGTTGAGCTTCATGCGCACTTTGCGCAGCTGGTCAAATGTTTACTGGATATCCCCCAACATATGCTCTTTCTCCTTACTGTTGATAACCATATCATCGACGTAAACCTCCAATCTTATGACGATTTCATTGACGAAGGTCGTGTCCATCAAGCGCTGATGTGTGTCTCCCGCGTTTTTCAGGCCGAAAGGCATCTATGTGTAACAAAAGGTGCCCATGTCTATGCGGAATGCTGTTTTATCTGCGTCTTCCTTTGTCATTGTATTTGATGGTAGCCCTTGTATGCGTCCAAGAAACATTTGAAGCGGTAAGGACGAGCTAGCGAATCAACTTTAAGGTCAATTTCTGACAAAGGATAACAATCTTTTGGACATGCCTTGTTAAGATCTTTTTAATCAACGCACATGAGCCATCCCCCCGTGGATTTCCAGAGCATGACGAGGTTAAAGACCCAAGTTTGGTATTGAATGGGGTGTAGGATGGCCATATTGAGCAGCTCACAGACTTGCTCGTTTATTGCCTTTGTTTTCTCCGGCCCCATGCTGCATTTTTTTCGAACGACCGGCTCTATCGAGCGATACACGTTGAGTTTGTGTTCCACGATATCGCGGTGGACACCAATCATGTCCATCGGCTGCCAAGCGAAGACGTCCATGTTCGCGATGAGTAATTGCTTCAGATAGTGCGTATGGTGTCAGAGATTACATGGCCAATGACCATCGTTTGCTCCGGAAATTTAGCATTAAGAATTCATTTTTTCCGGCTCAGTGCGGGTGTCAGTTTTGATCCTTTTTGGGGGTTTGGCGGTGTCAGCTGTGTGACAATCCTCGTTTCTCCGTATAAATGTGATGCCTGTGCGGGTCGGGAAATTGATCATTTGATGTGGCGTTAAGGCGTTGGCATTGAACCGCGCAAGCCCTTTCCGGCCAAGGAGAATGTCATGGTGGGACGTCACGGGCAAGACCATGAAGTCGCACACTTTCGTGAGCTCATGTTTACCATCTGTCATCGTGACGGGAAAAGAGATCTGTCGCGGGGCATGATTGTCTCATGAATGATGCCCGAAATTGGCTCGCTGACTAGGACGAGCCGCGCTTTGTCTTCATCATCAAGTTGATGGAAACACTAATCATACATGATAGCAGTGTTGCTTCCGCCGTCTAGGAAAACATATCGCGTGCGATAATGTCTGAAAATTGCGGTGACAAGTGGGGCGGTGGAGGACGCACCGCCGTGGACACTCGGGAGGAGAACATCAGCCTCCTTCCAAGAATCGTCAAGTGGCTCCGCCCAGGATCGCTTTCCCTGGCGCTAATTCTTCTTTCCAGCCTTGGTCATGTTACGTTGGTGCCGCGGGGTGTGTGTAATCACGTGAGTCTGGAGGTTACAGATTTGCTTCCGAGAACCCTCAACATGATTGTCGTCATTGTTATTACCCCGCGCACATTTGTGCACGTTTTTTTACCAAGTGTCCGAGTTGGCCCATCTTCAGTGCGGACTCGATTTCCATCTTCAGGCTATAGCAGTTGTCGGTAAAATGGTCGAAGTCATTGTAGTAATCACAAAATTTAGTTGTGTCCACATTTTTTTGCTTTCCTGGGGGTTTTTGTCTCCTTGAAAGTAATTTGCTCTGTCTTGAGCACTTGAGAGGGCGTTTTTGTTAGCGGGGTCCAATCGTGGTTCTTTTTGGAATTGCCATGTTGGTCCCGCGTGTGTTTGTTGGAGAGTAGCTGGCGGACATCATTGACGGGGGAGTATTTACCTTCCTCCGCGGACCCCGAAATGCGCATCCACACTGACTTCTTATTTTTGTTATTATTATTATAATTCTAGAAGCCTTGTGCTTGGCGGAAGGATCGTTCGTAGGATGCGAAGATCTTTACGGATCAAATAAGTTTATCCCAAGACTTTGGGACGCCATATTTGCCCGTGAGGAATTTCATGAGTTCATCACCGTGGACGCCCTTTATGAAGCCGACGCGAGTGAGTTCCTCTCCGCAACCCATTTGTAGCGCTTCCTTGTTATAACGCACAATGAAGTCCCCAATGGAGTCGTTGCCGTTGCGTTAGCATAATAGGATGTGAGCTTTATCTTTCTTGTGCTTACGCAGATGGGAGAAGTGATTGCCGAATTTAGCGATAAGATCGTCAAAATCTGTAATGCTCCCCGCTGGGAGGTTGTCAAACCATACTCTTGCGGCCCCGGTCAACGTTTGGGTGAACAGGTGGCACCAACCTTGAACTAGCCAGAGTACCTCATTTCCCGCGCACTCAAAGTCGTGCAAATGATCATCTGGGTCACGCAGGCTATCGTACTTGCCGATGCTGCTGGAAAGTTTAACTTGTTTAGGGATGGGAGCTATCGCATTGCGGGAGACAAATTTTGACCTCTCCGCGAAGCAGTGTCCATTTACTAATTTTGACTTAAAGCGGCTTCAACATGTATCCAACTCTTTTGACGTTATTAAAACTAATTTTAACATGTTATGACAATAAAACTCCTGATCATAATCTTCAAGTTCAATAGGTAAGACGTTAAAGGTAATATATCTAACACTAATACATACTTTTCGTCATTCATGAAAAACAAAAGAGTGAATAGCCAAATCCGTCCCTGGGGTTTGACCCATTTTGCCACATCCATCTATTTTGAGAATTTTTGACAACTGAGCCACTGTACTTTACACTTCTTTGCCAAATCCGTCTAATTTGCAAACTCTGTTAAATACTAAAGTTAAATCAGGGGCATTTTGGTCATTTCCTATTTCTTTATTGCAAATTCGTCCCTGAGGTTTGTTCCAAATTGCTAGATCAGTCCAAAATGATAATTTGTAATAAAATATATATATATATATAATATATATATATATATATATATTTATTTATTTATTTTTATTATCTAAACCTCACCAAAGGACCAACACCCTCGTCTGGCAATCTCCGGCGCCGTCGACTATACTGAAAGACTCTAAACCCCACAATATTGTTAACAAAAGGAATAACACTATTGACGTAATCGAACGAAGAAAACTTAATCAAAAGAGGAATACGTACCTTGTGGCAAGCGATGAAGAAGTCAACGACTCCTTATGGTGTTGTCGCACAAACGAAGAAACCGATGACTTACGTTGCCACTCCGATGAAGCTTCTGAACTCTGGTAGTCGGTTTTTTCAGTAAAGTGTTAATTAAAGTGGCTGGTTAAGTCGAAAAGTTAAATTACAAATTTAACCATTCACTGTATGTGTCATCATGCGGTAAACCGTCGCCGTTGTCATGGCAGTAGTTATTCTACAGCAAAACCGTCAACGACTGAGTACTCTACGATGGCGGTGATGAAACTCCAACGGCCGTTGTCGTCGGGTAGTTCTTAATCCCCAAAGCTAAACCGGTAATATCTCTTGCTTTTGAGAGAGGGGGAAGGGTATTGACAAGTTGGTAGGAAAGAACTTGTGTTTTTAATAAAAAAGAAGATCACCTGTAACTTAACTTGCTTAGAAGGTCACCAAGCTGCAGTTGAGAGTTGTACCCTTAACCACACACTCATATATTTATTTTTAATTTTTATTTGAATTGGACGGTGGTGGTTGTGCGGGTGGTGGAGACGATGGTGGTTGTGCAGGTGGTGGAGACGGTGGTGGTTGTCCAGGTGGTGGAGACGGTGGCTGAGGTGGTGGTTAGTGGTGGTGGTAAAAGGTGAAGAAGGGCTTGGGTGGAAGGTGAGGAAGAAGGTGAATTGTGGGTCCCACTTAAGTGTTTAAAATATTAATTTAATTTATTTTATTATTTAAATATAATAATAGATAATCAGATGGAAAATGACCAAATTGCCCTCGACTTAAAGTTAGTTTTTAACAGAGTTTGCAAATTGGACGGATTTAGCACTAAATTTCAAACCTTAGTGGCTCAGTTGTCATAAATTCTCAAAATGGATGGATGTGGCAATATGGGTCAAACCCCAGGGACGGATTTGGCTATTCACTCAAAACAAAATAATAATATTTTACCAGATTTCTCCACGTTTTAATGTTTGTTGTTGAAAAGAAAGTTTTTAAGGCGTATATATTTGACTGTGGAAGTCAAAATAAGGATAACCACTGTACATGTACAGTATAAAAAAAATATAAAAGTCATTGGTATTATCTTTGAACGTAAAAGTGTTTATACTAACATAAGATATTGACAGGTCAACGTGGAAGTTTGGGTAAACAGGTTCAACTGACTCGTGGCTTGTCCTTTTCAGCCATTATAATGTGAAATATAATGGTGGACGGGGTGTCACTAGATTTGGTCACGAGTACTTTACTATCAGCATGGTAACACCGTCATCACCGGTGCTAATAGTGGGTCCGTTGGCCAAATCTTAGTTCTATTTAACGCATTTAAAGATTTATTAAATGCAATGGTCGAATTTATATGTTATTTTAATCCTTTATTTGACCATTTTATAATTTATTTTCTTTCAAAAGGTCATATTTTGTGTCCGTTTTCTTTCAAACGGTTATATATACAAAACATATCCGCAGTTTAACAAATACAATTTCTCTTATATTTTCCTCTATACTTTTAAAAAAATGAGTGACTTTGAAGTTGAAGAAGATCAAATTTGCATTCCCCCGCTCGAAGTGCACCCGATTTTAAACTCAACTGATAATAGTCTTGAGTTTTTCATGGACCTTGCCAAGCGAGCCGTAGAGGGAGGCATGATCGCGAGGGAGGCAATATTCGGTTAATGGATAATTATTTTGTTGACATACTAAAATTCACCAAGGCACAGTTTAAACTAAGGTATCGTATGTCGAGACGTCTATTTCTAAAAATTGTAGCAGATGTTGAAACAAACTTCAAATGGTTAAGAGGGGGCGTTGACAGTAAGTTTAGACAGAGTTTTACGCCCATACAAAAAGTATCTTCAGCGGTGAAACAACTCGCAACTGGTAATCCTCCAGATGAATACGATGACTATTTATGTATGTCTGAAAGGACGTCGCGCGAATGTTTACAATTTTTTGCAATTACATCATTATGTTATACGGGGCTGAGTTTTTACGAAAACCAACAAGTAACGATATTGCATGTTTGTACGAAGCACACGAAGAAAGACATCACCTTCCCGGCATGATCGGTAGCATTGATTGCACTCATTTATTATGGCGAGCATGTCCCAGGGAATTACGAGGAAAATATATGAGTGGTTGTCACCAATATCCAACGATCATGCTAGAAGCGGTTGCTTCGCAAGATATGTGGTTTTGGCATGGTTTTTTTGGTCCCCCAGTTCACTCAATGACGTAAATGTTCTCCAACAATCTCCAGTTTTTCTTACCCAACAAAACAGAACGGCGTCGCAGTGTCAATTTACTTTAAATGCCCACTTATATAAATGTGGATATTATCTTACCGATGGCATCTATCCAAACTGGTCAACTGTGTGAAAGCGTTTCAATATCCGACCGATCCGAAGGAAAATAAATTCGTTAGGGAGCAAGAGGCGGTAAGGAAGGATGTGGAGCGAGCATTCGGAGCATTAAAGGGCAAATGGGGAATTAACAACCGACCCTTGAGGCCGACAACCGTTGCTCGGTGTACCGTCATCGGCTATACATGCATGATATTGCACAACATGATCATTAAAGACGAGGAGCGTGCGATATCACCGGTCCACATACGCGATCCCCCAGTCCAATCGGTGTTCGATGACGATACCCTTACGGAGTTGACATACTCCGATATGCATTTTCGACTTCGATATGATCTCGTGAAACATCTAGCCGCACTTGATCTTTTGTACCTCGAAGTGGATGCCCCCGAATTGTTTTTCTTTTATTTAGTTTATTTTTAACTTATGTGTGTTTGCATTTCTATGTTTTATTTACTTTTAATATTGTAAGTTTATTGTATTAGTTTAATAATATGTTTAATTAATGTTTCTTAAAAAAACTAAAAAAATAAAGTTTAGTTAAGTGAATTAGTGAAGTGTTGCCTCTAAAAAACTGTTTCAGTGAAGTAAGCAGTGCAAGATTGGTGTAAATTAGTGAAGTAAAAATATTTTCCTAAAAGCACTCCTCCCCCTGTGCAACCCTTAAATTTTTCCAACTTCACTGATTTACACCAATCCTGCATTGCCACATCAATTCAATGATTCACTTTACTAAAACATAGTTTTGAAGGCGGCACTCCAGTGATTATTTTATTTATTTTCATTTAAATACATATCTAAACTTTCTTTTCTAATTTCACACGATTTAAATAATATTACAACCGTCCACCACAAATATGGTAAAAAAAAGTTAATTGCATTGAAACCGTCCACCTAAACGATCAGTAAATTGAACTACATGCAACCGTCCAAAAAATTAACTTTAGCACTGAAACCGTCCACCTAAACGGTCAGTTAAAATTAATTTTAACATTAAAATCGTTCCAAAATTTGTATATAAACACACCACACCGTGGGGTTAAAACTCACACCCACAACCCACGGTTTTAAATAAACAAACACCCACACTATACGCAAAGATGACTCGTTGGAACGAGGATGAGGAGATCGTTGTGTGCTACAAAGACGCCCAAAACGATCCGGCTCAACAATAACGCTCGATGGGGAGGGCCTCAGACTCGGGCTCGCACCCGGAGGGGTTCTGGGACCGCGTGTCGGCCAACTTCAACTAGCAAGTCGGCATTAACGACTGCGCCATTGAGAGCCTCCAGCGGAAGTGGACCGATCTCAACAATAAGTGTGACTTGTGGACCACCCTCTACGAGCGCACGTTGAGGGAGGATCCAGACAACAATTTCGACCATGTCGAGGCATGACAATTGTTGCGCCAACTTTAAGCTTTTTTTATTTGTTTTAAATTCTTTTAATTTTATGTTTAATATTAATGAATTTATGTTTTATGCTCAACTTTATGTTTTTATTTAATTAGGTTTTAATTTATGCTTTAATTTAATTGAAACGGTTTAAATAAAAACATATAATTATATTAAATCAACAAAAATAAACGGTCAAAAAAAATAATATTAATAAAATGTTTCAAAATAATTAAACGGTCAATATCACCAACTTCACTGTCCATTAACTAAAACCAGGATTTGATTCACGGACTCATTATTGGTATCAGTGACGACGGTGTTACCGTATTAATAGAGGGATACCCGTAATTAATTCTGTTGGTGCCTAGTCCCCCTAATGTTTTTATTCTGTGCAATTGTGAAATATAATATAATTTAGTATTTAGCTATAGGATTCATGAAAGAAAACAAACAAACCACTTTGTGCCACCTAAAATACATATCTTATTTTAAGTTATTTAAGAAGTAGTATTGTTTCATTTTAAGGTATCTACGAAATAAAATGTTATATTAAAGGTGTATAAAGTCACTACAAGATAGTAACATAACATGATAATTTTTCTATAAAAAATAAGTTTTTAAATTTATAAATCGTACTCACTGCATAGATTTGCCTTTAGTAGACTAGGGTTCGCAATTCAGAAAGAGTGGCAGCGCAGCTTGTTGCCCGTCTACCTTCTATTGCGATGTAACTTTTGTGTTTCGTTTTAATAAAACTGTTGTGTTTTATAAATGGTCGGATTCAATTCAAGTTTAATGTTATTATCAAAGTTAAAAAACTGTACAGTAGATTGGTGTATGAGTTTAATGTAATTTTCAAAGTTTAATGTAATTAGATTCTCTATGTCGTTTCATGTGAAATTTTGTTTGGTTGTTTAGCCAAATATAAACTTAGCAAGGGTCAAAATCGATCAACAATATATATGGTAAGCAATGCTTTTTGTAGAAAAAGTTTCACAAATCAACCTCTTTGTTTTATGTAAGTACAAACAGGTCCTTATACGTGTTTTTTAGGAATAAATCCTTTTAAATCTTAAACAGGAAACGTTGACTCAATAGTCAATAGGATTATAAATTGATAAAGTTTAGCATCAGACTGCAAGGTCCTAGGTTTGGCCATCCAAAAAAAGTCCTAGGTTTGTCAACACTCAACAAGTCTCTTGATTGTAGGACATCCGTCAACAAGTCTCATGATTGTAGGACATCCTCGCATAACAAGGGATGGGCAAAGAGTTAATTGCCAAAATGGCCCTTGATGTTTGCCCCGAAATGCTTGTTTGGACACTAAACCTGTTTTTTATCACTGGGACCCCTCATAGATTATAAATTGCCAAAATGGACAGTTTTTAATTGAGTTTTTAACTAAGTAATGAAAGTCAGTTAAGTCTCAAGGGCAATTTTGTCATTTAGGTTCTCAGGGGCCAAAATGACAATTAATGAAAAGTTATAAAAAAATAAAATTCAAACCCTTTCTTTCTTCTCTTTCTTTTCCGGTAAGAAAAAACCGGCCAACTCCGGCACGTTTCCGGCCAGAATAAAACCAAGATTTTTATGCTTTTTATCATCCGATTTCGAATCCCATACGTTTTCAGATACCGAAAGGTAGAGTCTATAGTTCCGAAAAAGTTAACGTGTTCGTTTTTCAGATACCTTGCTTTTTTGATACCAGGCTTTCGATCCTAGTTTTTCAACAAACGTGTCTACTTTTTCAATAAAAGCTTCGTGTGTGCAGCTATCTTTATATTGGGGGGGGGGGGTGTTTTTTTAGAAATTCGGTTGCCAGGAACTCGTTTTTTTTGGACAGTTTGTGTGCAACTATCTTTATATTTGGGTGTATAATTATGTTATTCATTGGGCGTTGAAGTACTCTTTAAGTTATGAATCAAGTACTCTTTAAGTTATGAATCATAAAATCCTGTTGTTGTTTCCTTTATGTGGTGCATCTATATTATAAAAAAGAGCACATAACACAGTTTGTCATTGTGATACGACCATGTTGCGGTTTTGATTCTTTCTTTTCAGAAATTATGGGTTTTGTTCTTTCCTATTTGCTGACATATAAAATCTTTGGTCATTTTCACTAACAGACGTTATAAAAATCTCCTAAATCCATGCGAAATGGCCACCTAAAAATTCTCAAACAACCGTGGCTTCTTCATCGCCTTTCAAGAACTTTTGTTTTCAAATTATGTTGCAGGTTTCATTCCCATTGAGGTTTGTTTCATGAAAAAGCTTGCAAGTTCTTTCACAAAATTATCAAAACTGTTGGTTAACTGAGTTAAGCGTTATCGATTTTTTGGGAATTACATTGTAGGTTTGATTCCTAAAACAAATGGAAACCTCAAAAATTGGTTTTTGGTTTTTAAACTAACAAAGATTTGTAGATCCTAGAACTTTGTTTATGTAGCAAGAAATTTGTATGTGTACTAGGATCGAAAGGTGGAGTCTATAGTTTCGAAAGGTAGAGTCTATAGTCCAAAAAGTAAACGTGTTCGTTTTTCAGATACCGAAAGATAGAGTCTTTTCGGAACTATAAACTCTACCTTTCGGTATCTAAAAAACGTATGGGATTTGAAATCGGATCATAAAAAGCATAAAAATCCTGGTTTTATTCTGGCCGGAAATGTACCGTAGTTGGCCGTTTTTTCTTACCGGAAAAGAAAGAGAGGAGGGAAAGGGTTCGAATTTTATTTTTTTGATAAGAGAAAATTGCTCGAATAGTCCCTGTGGTTTGCTCAATTTTCACCTATAGTCCCCAAGTTTCTAAAATTACAGGCTTAGTCCTGAAACAGTGAACTTTTTGCACTCGGATAGTCCCTGGAGCTAACTGACGTTAAATAATCCAGTTAAGTGGGTGTGAAATTACTAAAATACCCTTACTTTAATAAAAATAAAAAAATCAATTAAATAATAAAATAGAAAGAGGACCCACATAACCCCTTAGCCAATCATGTGTCTCCAACAATCCTTAGTGGGGCCCACACACTTCATCTTCCCCACCCCAATCACCTTCATCTTCCCCATCCCACCACCACCAGCTTCCCAGTTGACCTAAAAAACTCGAAACATATCTACTCTAAACAACAAAAGGGGAACAGCTAAAGCTAACAGATACTCCAACACAATGGGATAAGCATGAGCTTCACTGGAAATAAGCCCCAAATTACTAGCAACAGCCAACAAGTCCAATCAATGTGACAAATCCAACATCTCTATGCTTCTCAAAGCGGATAAAGAACTGGGAATCGTACCCGATATATTATTATGTTTCAGGTCTAAAATATGTAGCTTTTTCAATCCTCCAAACTCCGGCCAGATTGGTCCGCTGAGGCGATTGCTACTGAGGTCAATTGATGGCGGGAAGCTCCTGATCTGCCTATACTTCAAACCTCTGCCAGCTGTGTTTCGTTTCTTGAAGAACGGGAAATCCGGAGCCGGATCTTCTAATGAGATATCTCGTGAAATCAGGCTCGGTAACTGTGTCAGACTCTTTGGTGTCTCTCCTGACAATGAATTGTTGGATAAATCCAAGTAAAACATAGACTTGGGATGGGTGGTTTAGGATGGGTGGTGGTGGTGGTGGGTGGATGGGGAAGATGAAGGGGATTGGGATGGGGAAGATGAAGTGTGTGGGCCACACTAAGGATTGTTGGAGACACATGATTGGCTAAGGGGTTATGTGGGTCCTCTTTCTATTTTATTATTTAATTGATTTTTTTATTTTTATTGAAGTAAGGGTATTTTAGTAATTTCACACCCACTTAACTGGATTATTTAACGTCAGTTAGCTCCAGGGACTATCCGAGTGCAAAAAGTTCACTGTTTCGGGACTAAGCCTGTAATTTTAGAAACTTGGGGACTATAGGTGAAAATTGAGCAAACCACAAGGACTATTCGAGCAATTTTCTCTTTTGATCACTTTCCATTAATTGCCATTTTGGCCTCTGAGGACATAAATGATGAAATTGCCCCTTGGACTTAACTGACTTTCATTACTCAGTTAAAAACTGTCCATTTTGGCAATTTATGATCTCCGAGGGGTCCCAGTGATAAAAAACAGGTTTGGTGTCCAAACAAGCATTTTGGGGCAAACCTCAGGGGCCATTTTGGCAATTAACTCGATGAGCAAATTATATTGGATACCGGTATCAAATTTTTGGGACCGAATCATTTTCGATACCGGTATCCACTTTTTCCGTTTTTGGTACTATCGGTATCGGTGTTTGCCGATTTTTACATTCGAATACAACTACCGTACCATTTGTTTTCGGTATCAGCACTCATTTTTAGGAATTTTCAATACTGGTGTTTTTAGTATGGGTATCGGGTTGATACTGGTCCAGTTTCATGCGCAGCCCTTCATACCACTAACTATTTGTGAGAACAAGCAAAATAAAAAAAAAAATATTTTTTCAATATTCAAAATTTTAAAGATAAACAATTGGTTGTTTTCTTTCATGAATCCTATAGCTAAATACTAAATAATATTATATTGCACAATTGCACTGAATAAAAACATTATATTTCACATTAATGGCTATACGAATGTGTTTTGCGGTTTTGTGTGTGGATTTCGTTTTTTATGAGTTGGGGAGTTCAAGGTAGGGTCGTCTTCAAATTTGTGTCTTCAGTAAACTGATGTGACAATGTAAAAAAAGGTATCTAAACAATTAACTGAAAACTTTATTAAGAACTTAAAACAACGGATATAAAAAAGAAACAAGTCCAAACAAAGAATCACTCCTAACAATACTAAACTCTCAACAATACATATTCATCGACTTGATGATCTAAACAAATCCCTCAGATGCTATATTGATGAACAACACGATCTACACAACAAAGACATGTACAACTCAAGTGAGAGACTTAACTGATAAAAACGAAACCCTAGACGACTTATCTAGAAGATGAGAGAAAGCTCAAAAGCATTAACAAAATGACTTGATAATAATCACAAGAAGCTAAGTCTCAAAACCAGAGAACTATCTATAAAACAAAAAAGATGAAAAATGGTGTCTACCCTAGAAATCTGATAGAGTGCCCCCTTTTTATAAGATATAAAAGAGGCGGTGTAAGTAATAGGGTATAAGCAGGACCTATGTCCTTGTTAAATTATATTTGAAGAAGGGCTATTTTTTTGATAATTCAGTTTAAGCATAATATTATCATTATAACAGTTTTAAATTATTATCATTATAACAGTTTTAAAAAAAATCTATTTTTATTAGATTTTTTTTAAATATAATATCATAATTCATTATGTGAAAGTGAAAAATTACATCAAAATTGCCGGTAGGCGGGCAACGAGCTGCGTCGCCACCCTTTTTATATGGCAAACTTTAACATACTGAAAACGAAACCTGCCCACATGGTGTTGAGATATTGCTATGAATAACTCGTTAGACCCTGGTCAAGAAACGAATAGCTTCCGGTGCAGGGAGCCAAAAATATTAAAAGTCAGGGGGGACAAAAACGTATTGGTTCTCCTCACATTATCTATCATGGTTGTCAACTTATAAATTATATTTAAGATTTTTTTAAAAGATAATACGACGTTGACACGTCACATTATTTATAATATTTTATTATTTAGAATTCCTTTATTATAATAAGGAAAGATATAACATGTTTTATGACATTCTTATACGTATTTTAATTATGATATTTAACTGTTACAATAATATTGAAGAAACAATAAGTATTTCGGAGATTATCACTAATCACCTGATGGTTTATACTTATGTGACGTCAGGAATAATCCTTTACCCAAACCTCTTTGGTTAAACCCGTGTGAGAATGGTACGTGAGTGAGCGTGTGTGTTAGTAAGTAAAGACACAGGATATAAGTGGTTCGGTCGAATGATGACCTACGTCCACTGTGAAGAGCCGGAATATTATTATCGAAAGAGTGTAAAGAGTTACAAATGATCTTAGTGCTAGGTTACAATAAGTGATTTTCGACCCTTTGTCAAGGAGATGTCTCTTGTTATTTATAGGAGAACTCGTGGGCTTAGATGAGGAGCCCACGAGGGGCGAACCTGATCTGGGCCCGTCCAGAAGCCCAAGAAAAAGTCTTCCAAGAAAATGGCGGGAAAAGGCAGAGCACTGTGGATGACGTCATGTTACTGTTCAGTCAGTAATTGGGGCGGACACGTGGCAGTCTCTGATTGGCGGACGACGACATTCGTCTGGCTACAGTAGTTGACCATGCTTCTGTCGCCTGATGTGACGTTTGACAGCAGCAGTGGATGTCTGCTGGCTACTGTTGATGACGATATGGCGGAAGCATGGAAACAGTCATGTCGCCGTTCCTGTCAGTAGTTGTTGTACCACTCCTGCCACGTGTCGCCTTCCTGTTGGCGCGTACTCTGTCAGAGATCCTGCTGAATCTTCCTTTTGTTTATCTTCTGTACCTCATACCGAAAGTGGTAAGAGGATATTCCGCGCGTGCGCGCACGCGCTTGTCTACTGCTGTGTGCTAACACTGC
Organism: Ambrosia x helenae; assembly: GCA_030844895.1. Taxonomy (NCBI): domain Eukaryota; kingdom Viridiplantae; phylum Streptophyta; class Magnoliopsida; order Asterales; family Asteraceae; genus Ambrosia; species Ambrosia x helenae. Next base: position 56,358 of record JAUTDX010000610.1, read on the forward strand.
TTGGCGCCCTTGCGCGCTGGCTTATGGCTTGTCCTCCGCCTGGCTGGCTCTGCAAGATTGAAGGCCACTGGCGCCTGGATTTCGGCTTAGAGGGATAGGGGCGCCGCCTCCGCCTGGATTAGGCTCCATATCCCTTCAAATATAAAATAGTATTATATGGGACGGGTTCTTAAATTTATAACATTTAAACTCTATATATATTGAAGATCCCAATAATATTTTATCAATCTGGGATTAGTAAATGCATAAGTTCATTAATTGTCATTCATGTAAACTCAAAATTTGTTATTTAATTGGCTCATTTTAACATTTTTGAACACTAATGAAATAGCAAATTTGTATTGCATATGCATGACCAAAGATAACAAACCGTAAAACAAATTCAATATACACCTTCACATTACTAAACACCTCGCGAAATTATAGTCTCGGTATAGATCGCACCATTAAGAAATGAAAAACCATGAATCACATTCATCCTTAGGTCTATCTAAAAAACATCTCCCCACTCAATAATCATAACATGTATTATGACATTCTTATACGTATTTTAATTATGATATTTAACTGTTACAATAATATAAATTACTACTAAAATTAGTTGATTTTTATCACATTCTTTTTTTTTTTTGAATAAAAGAAATTTTTTGAATAAAAGAAATTGGTTGACCAAATATGAACCAAAAATATCCATACACCACATAAATTGGTTGACCAACAATTTGTCTTACCTTTTTCAGTTGACCTAATTCAGTAAACTAATGCCAGAGTTTAAATTCCAAAGCTAGAGAAACGTACAAGTATCGCATGCACACTTTACAACTCATACCAATATATCATTCTAGATCAAGTAATTTTAGATCTTGAAATAAGTTGTGGACCCGGTCCAAGTGAAGAACCGGCCATACCGCGTTGAAGTGTTGACCCCTTCAAAAACCGGAGCCGAGAAAAAAACAGTAACAATTTACACATAGACCCCTTGGAAAAATAGAAATATGTCCTTTTCAGCGACTGTTGAATGCTAATGATTAGTACCAACCTTCAAAGTACAGCTGTTTACATGCCACGAAAGATGCCCACAGATTTCTGCATATCCCTAAATAAACGCATAATTTATGGAAACAATATGTTGTTACACACACACACACACACACATATATATATATATATATATATATATATATATATATATATATATATATGGGACAGGTTCAAATACAAAGTAATGAAAACGTGCGAAGTGTGCGAAGTCACGTAACATACAAAATTACGTAACATGGACAAAAACCTACTAGTTCCATAACTAAAATCACGTAACATATAGTCCATTACCAAAAGTTACGTAATTTTGTATATGTGATTTTTTTAGTTATGAACTACTAGTGATTCTGTTTATGTTACGTAATTTTAGGTATGAACTAGTAGTGATTCTGTCTATGTTACGTAATTTTGTATGTTATGTTTTTTAAGGGTATGAAAAAAATTTTTATGTAAAGTTTTGAATGATTCTGTCTTATGGTACGTAATTACTTAATGACCTATATGTTACGTGATTTTAGTTATGAACTAGTAGTGATTCTGTCTATGTTACGTAATTTTGTATGTTACGTGACTTCGCACACTTTCGCACGTTTTCATTACTTTGTAGAATAACCGTCCCCTATATATATATATATATATAGGTAAAGTATATGGAGGAAACCCTCCTTATTTGGTAAACTCTGGAAACTCTAACTTCCCAACATTTTTTTTTTGAAAAAAATAGGGTATGTAATATACATTTTTTTAAGCATTTTGAGCCAAAAAAATCGAAAAAGCGCGCGAACGGTTTTTTTTTTTAAAATAAAAAACGTCTACTGTTTACATATAGTTAACACATTGTTAACACCTGTTATTAGCGCTTAACATGTGTTAGTCAAAATTTTATTTTTATTTTTTAAAAAAAAAATACTCGGCACTTTTTTAATTTTTTTGGCCCAAAATGCTTAAAATCATGTATATTACTTGCCCTATTTTTTTCAAAAAAAAAAAAAAAATATTGGGAAGTCAGAGTTTCCAGAGTTTACCAAATAAGGAGGGTTTTCTTTATATCCATTCCCTATATATATATATATATTTATTTATTTATTTTAACTAAGTACTTTTATTTTGTATAGTATTTTATTTTTGGGTTGAAACTAAAATTAAAACCGGAATCTAGTTAAAAGGGAGGTCACATGTTAAAATCCCTAGTATAAAGTGTGTAATTTATGTGTTGAGTTACATTTAGTTGGTGAAAAACTGATTTTTTTTATATAAAAGGTTTGAAATCAATTTATGTCTGATAAATAAACAAAATTGCCATCTTACAATAATGATTAAGAAAAGTTAAGTAAAATTGTCTTTTTTTAAACACCTTATATACCTGTATAAATAAAGTAAAGGAAACGGTGTTAAAAGAAAATGTTTATAAATGCTAAAAGACCAATGCCATCATTCAATATTGCTAGAAGTATGAAAGTTTTAACAAATAAAAATGTCATCAAAACAAACACCCGAACCAAAAATGTGTGAGAGCTGAATCCAAGAAAATGGAAAAGCATGCTAAAGCATGTGAGGATAATCAGCATGTTTTCGTTCCCTTGGCCTTCGACACGTTCGGGTCCTTGGCACCGGAGGCGGTGCGGTTTTTGGCTCGGGTTCAACGAGTAGTGCATAGCAACTTTTCCACCCCCAAGGGCGGGGTTTTGTTTTTAGCAGATTGGGATTTTCTATTCAAAAAGGGGTGGCGGCGCAGCTTGTTGCCCGCCTACCTACCATTCTTATGTAATTTGCCTTTTCTTGTCAATGGAAATTAATATGTATATCTATTTAACAATTTATTATTCTCCCAAGAGACTAAAGTAGTAAACCACTTTTAGTTTTGGTACGTGGGCTGTCTGTCACTAATTAAATCATAACCATGTTACACCACAATTAAACTACACAAGTCAAATGACCACTTAAATTTAACAATTTATCATAATTTAACAATATATACATAAAAAAAAAAACCCTAATGGCGGCGTCTAGCCGGAATCCTATTCCGGCTTCCATTCAGGCTAGATTAACAAGAGTTTTCGTCAACAATCTGCCAGATCGATGCAGTGGGACTGATTTGGCAGAGGTTCTAAGAGGATTGGGTACGATCTTTGACATATACATTGCTCGTAAGAGAAACAAAGAAGGTAAGAGATTTGGTTTTGTTTCGTTCTTGGATGTCAAGGATAGTAAAGAGTTATTGAAGGTGCTGTCAGCGGTTCGTCTAGGAGAATTCAAACTGAAGTTTAACATTGCTAGATTTGTTCTAGAGGAGGGAGAGATTGATCAATCCAAAAGGGATGGCAGAAGGTATCGGCCTGTTAACTCGGAAAGAAAAGGTCCACCGGTGAAACCTTTTACGTTTGCAGGGGTAGGCGGCAACAACATGTCATTTAAGGAAGCTTCATCGGGGGAGGCGATAGGAAAGACTGTGCAGGTAGATGATTCTGTTGAGGCGTTCACCTCCCTTGCATGGGAGAACGATTTACGTACGTTTAAAGTCCCTCGAGGTGTTGAAGAATATTCGTGTTATCTTAAAGGATATGAAGCTTCAAGAAGGTGTGGTGAGATATATTGGGGGATTATCTATCCTGATAGAATTTACGTCAATTGAACATGCAAACATGGCAAAGGATGAGATGGTTAGCTGGTCAGAATTCTTTGACGCTCCTCTGTTGTGGGAAGGTCAGGCGATTCCTTTCGATAGAGTAGCATGGCTGAAAATTGTGGGCCTCCCTTTAAGTTTTAACGGATCCGGTGGTCCTAAACGATATAGGGAGTCTTTTTGGTTCGATTATTAAAGAAGCTGGTGTGGACGAGGAAGGGTTCGATTGTTCTTTCCATTATGTAGGTGTCATTGTTAATCATGGTAAACTTATTAACGATGTTGCTTACATTAGATGGAGAGGGAAGTCTTTCAAGGTGTGGGTTTCTGAAATTGATAAAGATTGGGTTGGTAATTTTATGAAAGCTGAGGTAGCAGTCGATGATGATCAAGGGGAGAAGGAAGAGACGTTCAGGTCACCGGAAAAAGTGATGGAAGAGACGCGTTCACCGGTTACGGATCAGAATTTTGAAAATAATAAAGTCGGGTCGGGTAGCCATTATGATGCAGTTAATGAAGATTCGGTTTCCAATTGTGTGGGGAATGTTTCTAATTCTTTGTCTCAAGTGGGTGGGTCCTTGATTGGTGACAAGGAGAATAATCAGGAAGCTATTAATGAGAATGGGCAAATCCCTAGGAATTTAAAAAGGAAGAAAAAGTTCAAAAGTTTTATTAATTTGGGTTTGGACCAATCTGGTGGATCTTCAAGTGGGAACCAAAGGCCCACTAAGGAGCCCAAGAAAGTTGATGAAGATTTATTTGGGCTGGATCCTTTAATCTGGGCTGATGGGTCAACTGCAGGGAAGACAAAGGATGCGAACAAGACTGTTATTACTAATAGTTTTTCTGTTTTGGCAGATGAACACATTCCGGTTACTCGAGAAGAACAAGTTATTGCCGAAAGTTCAAATTTCGCTGTTCCTGGGAGGTCCAATTCTCAGCCAGTGGAGTTGGAAGTTAACAGAACAGTGACTATGGGCCGAAAGCTAGGTGTCGAGCTTCATAATTTCCAAGACTTGATTCGGGACTCTATTTACAAAGAAGGGGTACAAGAGGTGAATAAATGAATTGTCTAAGCGTCAACATTCGAGGTATGGGGGTGGATGGGAAGGACGCTTGGGTTAGAGAGATGAGAAAAAGTAACGAGATTGATTTTTTAGTTATGCAAGAAACAAAAACTCAAGGTTTGGATAGACAAAGTATTGAGAGGTTTTGGGGGTGTTGGTTCGTGTGAATTTGAAGTTGTGGATCCTACGGGGCTTTCGGGAGGTTTGGTTTCAATTTGGGATGGGAGTAGTTTTGCGAAAGAAAGGGTGGTGAAAAACCGGTATTTTCTTTTGGTGGGGGGCCGATTAAAAAAAGATAATAGCAAATTGAATGTGGTCAATGTGTATGGTCCGCAAAACAGATCTCAGAAAGCTGAGGTTTGGCAACAACTGAAGAGACTCATGGACGGCAGTGAAGAGCTATGGTGTCTTATTGGCGATTTTAACACAGTTAGAAGTCCTGACGAAAGATTAAATACGGGTTTTAATGAAGCTATGGCAAAGGATTTCAACGACTTCATTGATGACGCGGGCTTGGTAGAATATCCTTTACGTGGAAGGAAGTTCACTTTTCTCGCAGGTAAAGGTAAAGGCGATAAACAAAGTAGAATCGATAGAGCTTTGGTTTGTTCGAATATGTTCAACAAATGGCCGTCCGCATCCCTTAGAGCTCTTCCGAGACGGTTTTCGGATCATTGTCCGTTAATTTTGCATATGGTGAGCAAAAAACTTTGGTCCGAAACCTTTTCGGTGGTTCAATTCGTGGGTGGATAAAAGGGGTTGTAAAGAGGTGGTTCGAGAGGTCATGTCTAAGGAAGTTATGGCAGATTCGGCTCAGGGTAAAGTTCTTCACAAATTGAAAGAATTGAGTTTTAAACTAAAGGAATGGCATGGGGAAGTGGTTAAAAAGGAAGCAGAAGATTTCACGAACTGCTGTATGGAAGTCGATGATTTGGAAAAAATTATGGAAGAAAGAAGCCTTGAAGAAGATGAGGAATGGGTTTTAGAGGAGTGTAGATTGAGGATTAATGAGCTAAATGAAATTAAAAACAAAGACTTAAGGCAAAGATCTAGAGTCAAATGGGCGGAATTGGGGGATGACAACACCGGTTTCTTTCATCGTGTTATAAACGGTAGAAGGTCTTGTAATGCAATCCAAGGTATAGAAGTCAACGGGGAATGGGTTACAAAACCGCCTTTAGTGAAACGTGAAGTGTTGAGGTATTTCCGGTCTCATTTCAGCGAATCCTGTAGGGTTCGACCGGCTCTATCTTGCTTTAATGTTAATACTTTATCGGAAGCCGCGAGAGTAAAACTGACACAACCATTCGGGAAAGAAGAAATTAAAAGAGCCGTTTTCGATTGTGGGAAAGATAAAGCGGCTGGCCCGGACGGTTTTAACTTCCACTTTGTTCAGGAATTTTGGAATGTGTTGGAGGATGACTTCTTTCAGGTACTTGCTGAATTTTATGACACAGGATACATTAGCCCGGAGTGTGGTCTTTCGTTCATTACCTTGGTGCCGAAATGTAAAAATCCGAGCAGTTTGAAGGAGTATCGCCCTATTAACTTGATTAGGATGATCAATAAAGTTATCTCGAAGCTCCTGGCGAATAGAATCAAAGAGGTTATGGGGGAGGTTATTTCAGAATCACAATCGGCTTTTCTAAAAGATAGGTACATTTTGGACGGGCCTCTTGTTGTTAATGAAGTTTTGGCATGGTTAAAACGTAAAGCAAAGAAGGCTTTTCTTTTAAAAATTGATTTTGAGAAGGCGTATGATAATGTAAATTGGGGCTTTTTAATTTCTATGCTAGAACAAATGAACTTTCCTTCTCGTTGGTGCACTTGGGTTTTGGGTATCCTTAAGGCTACTAGATCGGCGATTTTGGTTAACGGGTCGCCTACGTTTGAGTTCGCTTGTCAAAAGGGGCTTAGACAAGGTGACCCTCTATCTCGTTTTTGTTTTTGGTGGTTATGGAAGCTCTTTCCTTGACCATTAAGAGAACGATTGAAGTGGGAGACTTTGAAGGTGTCCGGCTTGATAATGAAGGTACGGTTGTGTCACATTTATTGTATGCCGATGATGCACTTATTTTAGGTGATTGGACGGACAAGAATGTCGCTAATTTGGCTAGAGTGTTGAGATGCTTCCATGTTTGTTCCGGATTGAAAATTAATATTAATAAATCCAATCTCTACGGGGTGGGTACTAGTAGTGATGAAACGGATGCTATGGCGGATACTTTGGGATGTAAAAGTGACACTCTTCCTTTTGACTACTTGGGGATTAAAGTAGGGGCGAACATGAATCGGTATGCGAGTTGGAAGAAAGTGATTGACGTTTTTGAATCAAGATTAGCGAGTTGGAAAGCGAAGACGTTATCTATTGGCGGTAGGTTGGTTCTCATAAAGTCCGTACTTGAAAGCCTTCCAATTTACTACTTTTCCTTATACAAAGCTCCTCGAAAGGTAATAGACTTACTTGAAAGAATAATGAGAAAATTCCTTTGGAACGGCTCTAGTGTGTAACACCCCAACCGATGGCGGAAACATCGAGGTGCTACGAGGTAACGATTGTTCATGAGCTCGAGGTACTAAAATACAAATATTTATTTAATCACGATTAAGTGTCAAACATTACATTTCGAAACACCAAATTACAAGAAACAAAGCATAAGTTTTATTTTAGGATGTCTAAGTCCAAGCCTTATGTGATAAACTTCAAGCATCTCCTGAAACATGTACAAAATAGTATCTGTCAACACACATGATGTTGGTGAGCACACTTAGTTTAGTGTACGTATAGTATAGGTATAAAAAGGTTTTACAATTCAAGTGTCATGATTCAATCAAGGCGAAATGATAAACACGTAAGCACACGATGCGGGTCACAATCAAACCTTCATGTTGACAAAGACTAAAGAATTAACAATGACCCAAGACTTCCCTAACGCATAGGTATTTTCCATTAGGCGGGTTGTCAATCCAAATAGCGCTATCCATTGTTAAAGTCGGCTAGCAAAGTTAATGATTATGTAACGATTGCAAGTATACTACGTTTATGTCTAATCATCAAGCACAAGAATTTAAAGCATAACACGTGTATGAATTGTATGTAAAAATGTTTATGAGTATGTGTAAGTGTAAGTTTCATATGTGTACATGAATCACCCCAAAAGTGTAAGAAAAGATAAAAAGGGGATAAGTATACTCACAGTTTTGCTAAGCACGATAAATCCCAATAAACTTGTCACGAGTTAAGACTACGAATTTTGAAGAACTCAACCTATACATATAAGAATACTAATTTATTAATTTAAATTCTTAAATCACGTTTATTAATTGTTAAAAAAAACCAATACTATTATGTAGTTACTTCATCAATAGTGTGGAATAATAAATTTTGTCATAGTTTACAAAAATAATTTTATACAAGCTACTAGATATAAATTTTCTAGTCATTTGTTAAAGCTAGTTAAAGCTTATTGATGGAATTACCAAAAGTTGAATTTATTATGGTAGGTACGTAAGTAGACAACACTATTCTTGATATATAGTAAAATTAATAGTAATTACATATAAGACTTTATTTTATATTTATAGAAGTTCGTTGAAAACTAAAAATAACTTATAATATTAACAACCAAATTTTTTAGTTCATAAAACTATTTGATTAGAAACGTAACTGTAATAAAAGTTAACTTACTAAACCTAAAGTATTATCTAAACAAATAGAATTTGTAAAGTTTTCACTTATTCAATCATAAAGTGTTGTATGATAAAACATGATTCTCAAATTTAATCAAAAGGTACGTATTCAGTTAAAGAAATTGAAAATGGAAATGTGTATACTACATTAGATGAAATACAAAATTATGATTATTAACCTATAACTTGAAAATCTTATACATATATAATAAGTTTATTATTTTATTAGACAAAAGTTTAAGTGGGTCATGTTGAAAATAATAAAATAATCATTTATATATTAAGTCATCTTCTTTGTTTTATGAATGATAAACTAACAGCATGTTCTATATTTTTATAAATCATGTTTAAGTATCTATTTAGGTAAAGAAAATGGGTTATGCTTTTACCTTAGGTTCAAGATGATCAGTAAAGGGATATAACGAAAAACTACGTCGGGTTCACCGGACAAGGATGGTAGGCGGAGTTGGGTTACGATCGGAGATGTCGGAGTTTGGTTTAAGGCGAGTCGGGTATCAGTGATGGGTATGGATCGTTGAAGGTGGTGACGGGTCAGAGGTGATGATGAACGGTCATAGGCTCGTGTGGTGGCATCGCTCGAAGAAAAGGAATCGTGGTCGGATTATAGGTCAACGAAGATGAAGAAGGTGGAGGTGAACATGTCTCTTTCTCTATCACTATTTCTCTCTTTGGATGTACATATTATAATTGGTGAAGAGCTTATGGCTGTTGTTGTTCTATTTATAGACCATAAATGTGTGTTATGTAATGATGATGATGAACATGTGGCAGATGAGCGTAGGTTTCAAGCTTCCATTTAAGTGTTGTCACCATGTGATGATGATAAGGATAAAAGAGATGCAATGAATGAAGAGATGCAGTGAATGAGTCTTGTGCATGAACCTTAACATGGGCTACCTTCTATCTAGAAGGTATGTGTTGTCCAAATGAAATAATGATAGAGATAGGTGGATGGTGTGCATGGTTGAATGTATTAAAACTTGCGCAGGAAGTTTGAGGGGGGGGGGGGTATATATATATATATATACGTGTTCGGATTTAAGCGTGAGTATAAAACGTGATTTTCATTAATAATCAAGTTTCAAAGAAATATAAGAATCAACATGCGAAACATAATAAATTTACAAGGACTAAACTTGCCAACGTTTCAAAGTGTAAGGGCCACGAATGTCACATAGTGTGGGGAGTAAGACGCATTGGGTGTGTTGGGATAGAGTTACGACCCCGAAAAAATTGGGTGGTTTGGGAATTAAAAGATTAGAAGTTGTTAATGAAGCTTTAATTTTCAAATGGGCTTGGCGTTTTCGAAAGAATAAAGACGCATTGTGGGTTAAAGTTATTGAAGGTTGTCATAGGAATGGGAATCTTTGGGACGTTCTTCCAGTGAACAAATACGCAGCTGGAAATTGGAAATCAATTGTAAAAACAGTGGCTGGTTTAAAAGTTAAAGAGGTGCCGATTCATAAGTTTTTGAGAGCTAAAGTGGGTAGCGGTATGTTGGTCAGATTTTGGGTGGATATTTGGCTAGACGATTCTGCTTTACGAGATAGATGGCCGCTATTATATCGTCTTGAGGATAATAAAGCTTGTACAGTGGCGGATAGAACGACTTTCGCTGATAACAAATTGATGCTGGACGCGAATTGGATAGAAAAGATCCAGACTGTGGACGAGTTTCAGCAGTGGCTGCAGTTGCGTGAAGCGCTAAACAGGTTTGTCCGATCTGCAGATCAAGATTGCTGGACGTGGGTGGCAGAAGGTCAAGCGGATTGTACGGTAAAAGGCACGACAGACTTACTGATGCAGCGGTATGATTACGGTCCTCATTTTGTCTTGAATTGGGTTTCTTGGGTTCCTTTGAAGTGTTCGATAATGGCGTGGAGAGCGGAACAAAATAGAATTCCTACGAGAGTAGCTTTAGTCCAGCGCAACATTGTTATTCAAGACACTCTTTGTCCATGGTGCCGTGAAAAAGAAGAGACAGGTATACATATTTTGGTTGATTGTCTGATAGCCGCTAGTGTGTGGGAACGCATTGGTACTTGGTGCAGAATGCCTCCTATATTCGCGTTCGAAATAAAAGATTTATTGCAGCTTTTCAAGTCGATATCCGGATGCAAGAGGAAGAAAAATGTCGTACATGGGATTGTGATTGTTACTTTATGGGCGATTTGGAAGTCAAGGAACGAGTCTATTTTTGAAGGAAAAGAGCCGTGTGTGGAGCGAATTGTCTCTACCGTAAAGTCGTTATCTTTTCTTTGGGTTAAAAGTAGAACGAAATGTAATAGGCCTGTGTGGAAAGATTGGAGTCGATATCCATTGTATATGTTTTAATGGCTTGAGCCTTCGGCCCTCGCTTTGAGGTCCGGTTTGGCGTTTGTTAATGAAAGCTTTTTTCCAAAAAAAAAAACTTTTAGTTTTGGTTTATTTAACATCTTAATCCAACTTTATTAATTAATTAATTTGTTTATAAATTTAGAAATGCACTATTATTAGTCTATTTATAATAATTAATTAATTTTGGTGGAATATTAAAAGAAGTTATTCAAGGGTAGTTTGGTGAAACAACGAGCAATAAAACGACACGTTTTGAGCGGCAAAGGGTGTATTTGGTTGAACAAACCTAACCACCACTTTCTTTCGTGGTTCACACTCATTTCACTTTTTCTATTTTCTTTTTCAATAAATTAACAAACTAATAATAATAACAATATATATATTATACTCTCTCTCTTCTTTTACGGCTTTCTAATCCCATACTCTCTCTCTCTAGATTTCATTACTGTTCCTCTCTCTCCTCTCTGCCTCCCTCTCTCTCTCTCTATTCGCCGGAAAACTGACCTGTCATAACCGGAAACGTTATGAAAACCGGTTAACCGTCGATACTATTATATTAACAACCGGAGCTTTATCTAAACGAGTTGTATTCAACAACTGTGGTTAAAGAAACGGTTACGCACAACTTGTGCTATTTTTTGTGCGGTTATCGGATATTACAGAGTTTAACCGGTGGAATCTTCCGATCTCTTCGTCTGGTGGCTGTTTCAAGGGAATGTGCCGGCGATATTGAATGAGATCGTGATTTACGGTTGAGATTTGTGGTTGTTGCGTTTTGTATGCTTGTTTTCTGTTAATCTGTTGTGTTTGAATGATTTTGGTTAAGTACGAGAAGACGGAGGGTTCCGGTGACGAACTTTGGAATGATATGGTAAATTACGTTTATGTTTTGTTATGAATATGTTTTGTATGGATAATTGTTGTGTAGAAATTGATAGCATTATGTAATTTGTGTGTTAGATGTTAATAACTTAATATTTCTATTTCTTATTTCGTTTTTTTTTTTCGGTAAATATTGGTTTAGCTTTGTTCGATTATATGTTTATTGATTAGAATAAGAAGAACGTAGAAGGTTATTTTAGTCATTAATTTATCTTTTGTATCCTGTATATATAACACAATGAATTTTATATTTTCTACAGCTTCTTTAATGTTGTAGTTTGACATTTGGTAGATTTGTTAAATCATGTTACATTGTTTAGAAGATATTCTTCTATATTTTACTGAAGATTTAAGGTTTATATGGAAATAAATCGATTGAACAGATATCGCCTATTGTAAGAATCTTATGAGATAATTGTTGAATTTCTTGTGGAAATTTATGTATCTTTACCTTATTGATATGTTTATTATCTTGAATCTGTATGGAAATTTATATATGATCATGAATTGAAATAGCAGGCTTATATTTATTATTTCTTATATAGGGGGAAGGAAGGAATTGTTTCTCCAGAGAGGCGAAACTAGAATTTTTGAAGCACAAGAGGCTTCAGCGAATTAAAGCAGGCACGTTAAATGATAGTGCACATGTGATGAACCTAATGACTAGAAGCGGTGGAGATGCTTTAAGAGGTTCTGCATCCTGTGGTGTGAGATCATACAGAAATCCAGATATATCTGTACGATCAAAGCCAAAGGTTGAGAAGTTTGACACAACTGATCTTGATTGGACAGATAAGATGCCAGAGTGCCCTGTATACTTTCCAAGTAAGGAAGAGTTTGAGGATCCTTTGGTGTATCTGCAAAAAATCTCCCCAGAAGCTTCAAAATACGGTAATGGCTCGTTAATTTGCAATGGGTCTGTGTGGTCTCTCCTCACAAGTGTGTGTCTATGTGTGTTTGCGAACATCATGTTTGTTAATTTGGAATACGTTTGCTACTATTGCTAGCTATAGATGTGACAGAACGGTGATGTCAATTCTATAATGATTACGCATGTGGTAGAATTTGAACGCAAACTAAAGTATAACTGATTTTAAGTGCTAAGGCCTAGAACTTATTGTTGATTAAGATATACTGCTTCATTAAATGAGGGTTTACAACTCTGCTATCCTATCATGACATTCTTCTATAAGTGTTGATATGTCCCATATGAAGGTTATGTAAATTATTTTCATGGATTCCTTTTTCAGGTATATGCAAGATTGTTTCGCCTTTGAGTGCTTCTGTACCTGCAGGCATGGTTTTAAGTAAAGAGAAAGCTGGTTTTAGGTTTACAACTAGAGTGCAGCCTCTTCGTCTTGCTGAGTGGAATTCTGATGATAAGGTTACCTTTTTCCTGAGTGGAAGGTGAGTTTCTGTTTTTTTTTTCCTATTATTTTTTTGATCCACACTTTCAGATTTTGAGTAGCATTTTATATCCAGAAACTATACTTTCCGTGATTATGAGAAAATGGCGAACAAGGTTTTTGCTCGTAGATATTATAGTTCTGGATGTCTTCCTGCTACTTATATGGAAAAAGAATTTTGGCGTGAAATAGCTTCTGGAAATACCGAAAGTGTCGAGTATGCATGTGATGTTGATGGCAGTGCATTTTCATCTTCTCCAACTGACGAACTTGGAAATAGCAATTGGAATTTGAAGGTTTTGATTCTTTTCCTGTCATTTATAAATTTTCAATTATTTTATCATTTACGACTGGGTACTTTGTATTCCACACTTCATCCACTTACTGCATTATATATATGCTTGAGCATTTTTTGCTATATATGCTAGATTGCGCATGTTCCTTAACTAAGATCAAACTGTTACCATTTTTTATTGTAGAAAGTTGCACGCTTGTCCAGATCGATTTTACGTCTTCTAGAAACAACAATTCCGGTATTCAAATAGTTTATTTTCTTTTATTGCAAGTGTATGTAACTTAATTGGTATGCTTTGTTCACTTATCAATTATGTTTATTATTTACAGGGAGTTACTGAACCGATGCTTTACATAGGGATGCTATTTAGTATGTTTGCTTGGCATGTAGAAGACCATTACTTATATAGGTGTGTATTTTCTAAATCTACTTCATTATATGTTTTTAACATTATGCTTATACCGTTACACTCCATTTGTTACAGCATTAATTACCATCATTGTGGAGCTGAAAAAACCTGGTACGGTGTTCCTGGTCATGCTGCACTAGATTTTGAAAAAGTCGTTCGAGAAAAGGTGTATAATCATGATATTTTGTCAAGTGATGGGGAAGATGGGGCTTTTGATGTGCTCTTAGGAAAAACAACTTTATTTCCTCCTAATATTTTGTCACAACATGGTGTTCCAGTTTACAAGGCTGTCCAAAAGCCTGGGGAGTATGTAGTCACCTTCCCCCGAGCATATCATGCAGGATTTAGTCATGGTAAATTTTATATTCCAAATCATAATTTACAAAATTCCAAAAGATTCTGTATCATCATATACTGATTTGACTTGTGGTAATATTATAGGTTTTAATTGCGGTGAGGCTGTGAATTTTGCTATTGGTGACTGGTTCCCGTTGGGATCAATAGCTACACGTCGTTATGCACTTCTTAACCGGACACCTTTGATTCCTCATGAGGAACTTCTGTGCAAAGAAGCGATGCTTATTTCATCAGTTGGTGATTATGAAGATTTAGACCGTTGTTCTGTAGATATTGCATCTAAACTTAGCATTATGGCCTCATTTGTGAATCTAATACGTTTCCAACATCGTGCTCGTTGGTGTTTAATGAGATCAAGAGAGTGCATGGGCGTTTCCGTACATTCTCATGCAACCATTCTTTGCAGTGTTTGCAAGCGTGACTGCTATGTAGCTTATATCAACTGCAACTGCTATTTGCATCCTGTCTGCCTTCGCCATGGTATGCTGACATATTACTTTCTGCCTTTCTGGTGTTTTCATATATCCCAATGTAGTTATGATGTGAGCCTTTTTGTTAAATCATGGTGTTTCTTGAATTGTTTCACAGAGTTCAAGTCACTTAACTTGCCTTGTGGGACAAACTTTACACTCTCTGTAAGGGATGAACTCTTTGATATGGAGACAGTTTCCAAAATGTTTGAGGAAGATCAAGACATCATTGATGAGGTTAAGCATCAATTTAGAAATGGAGATGACGCGATTCTGCTATCTAAATTGTACCCACTAGCTGAGAACGATAAATACAATTTGTATTGCAAGATTGAGTTTCAGCAGGACTACAATTTAAGACAGTCTGTTCCTGAGATCATGGATGTAAGAATAAAGTCAATGGTCATGATTTTCTCTCCCTTCTTATATATTTTGTTTAACCTTATCAAATCTTTGTTCCAACAGATACACAGTGATAATAGTTCTTCTAAAGATACAACTATGGAAATGCACAAAGCTTCACCAGTTGATGTTAAAGGTACATGCCATGATAGTGATGATTCTGACTCAGAGATAGTTAGGTTCAAACGTCGTTCATCTTTAAAACCTCAACTAAGAATGCCATCCAGTTCTGTCCCTTCAAATTTCGAACATCAGGTAGTTGATCGATATAAATTATCAGTCAATGATTCTATGCTTTTCTTTCCGTACTAACCCTAGTTGATTGCTTGCACAGGGGCTTAAACGGTTAAAGAAAGTACAAACTGAAAGATGTGAACATAATTCAGCACCCGAGTGTTTAAAAACTGGCGAAGATTACGTATCAAAGGAAAGATTTGGTAAGGAAACCACCACTTCCATCTCAATGAAGTATAAGAACATGGGAAATGAAGAAGCCTTGAGTAAACACGGGTTAAAGAAACTACCAGCCCTAGAGCCTAATCCAAAGCGACTTAAAGTAAAAGGCAACTTAATTAGCGGTTCCTTTGAATGCAAGCATATATCTTAGAGCTTTAACTTGGATTGAATTGGAGTTATTGAGTTGCACTAACAACACAGAAAAGTAGATGAAGCAGTATGACAAAAATTAACCCACATTGGTAGATGAAACAGAAATATATTCTTTGCGCAGGCCTCTAATCGGCACTGTGGCGAATTCTTTTTTCTTTCAATTTTAGGTTGGGATTAGCGGTTGTTTGGATGTACATTTTGTTTTTACAGTTGATATATTTGGTTGTTAATAATACCATTTAATGTCAAATTTCCATACAGTATGTATGTAGCAATTAGTTCCTTTGACTACATCAATGACAATCTATATTCCATACACAGTTGAGGTTTGTTATCAAATATTTCTTTGGTTTTAAGAAAAGTATTTTCTGATTCTTTAGCTTAGAAGTCAAGACAAAGTTAACTAACAGCTTGCTTTCATTCCACATTTGTACCCTCCTGAGATGTTTTTTTTTTGTGTTTCAAGTAAAGGGTTGTGTGGTGTTTTGTACACTGAATAGATTTTTGTTTCCAAACTCCAAAGTAAGACTTGGTTTTTTCTTTGATGTTTTAATAGCTTTTTTTTTTTTCATATTACCAACTACCAGTACCAAGTACCAATTAATTCATTTTATTTCTAAATTTAACATTTATAAATAACTGTGCCCAACCGAACCGCAAATATAACAAGGCCCATCGGTGAAAAAAATCCATCAACCGTCTTACTCTTATCATTCAACACTGAGCCATAACTCATAAGAACCAACGAAAACTTGGGCCCGTAGTTTCGGCCCATAGACTAATCACTAAAGTCCTAAACTTGGTCATGTTTGTTTACATTAGTTTTGGGCCACAATGCACAAATTACAGCACTAAGAACTTTAGCCCAATACTTTTAGGGCTGACACTTTAGACTAATAAGGAATTGGATTTTAATAATTCAAATTGGTCGACAATAATCTGTACTTAAGAAATTTTCCACAACAGTCTTAACTTTCAAACAATTTCCCTCCAACTTTCAAACTCTTTCAATTTTGAAAATAAGTTAGTTTTCAGTTAACAAAATTTCATTGAAGGAAAATACGTTGAAAGTTGGGACTGTTATGGGGAATTTCTTAAGTACATATTATTGTTGGCCAATGAGACAGTTTGGATTACTAAAATCTAATTCCTCTTTTAATTGCAGAAAAGATTATCTCGCCCTATAGGAAGCTTCAAGCTGGTCAATAGAAGTGAGGAGGAAAAAAATATTTAGTGAGTTGAGGAGAGATAGATCACAATATTAATGAGATAGTTTTGGTGTAAAACAAACACTCAGTTAACAATCGAGCAGTGGATGTAAAGTGGATTGTCATCATCGATCTGTTGTGATATATATCTATCTTGGTTTTTTCTACGTATTGATCTTGTAATATATTGAAGAGCTTAAAATGAGTGTTCCAAATACTTTGAAAAAGCGCCACCACAAATATTTATTCTTCTAATCTAGTATCTCTACACATCTAATCGATACAATAACTTCCACATTTATAACAAGCTTTTCTTTTTCTTAGTTTTTTTGTATATGGAAACTATCCTAATTAAACATATTGCCTTTTTGGAGTTATTATGCATATCTCAAAAGTGACTTTTTATTTCATGTACATGTGCATACCTTATATTAATGTTTTAAATCATCACATTTTTTGTAGCATTTTCCATGTACGTGTAGATATGCATACCATATAGTATATGATGTTTTTTGTTTTCAGAAGTACAAAGTATTACTATGGGTGTTTACGGTCTGGTTCAACAACGTTTCTCAGAATTTCTAAGCGGAACTAATAAGTACGTTTTTGTTTAAATTAAACTGAACCTTAGTATTTAAAATTGTTATAAGAATTATATTTTAGGTGATTTAGTCATTGATTTGAATACTTAAGTATTTGAATGAAATTTTAGATTAAAAATATATAATTTGTTTTCATGTAAATATAAAAAGTACATAGATATAAAAGGCTACCTTGAAAGCCGGGGAGAAAAGGACACGACTGAGGAGAGAAATTGAAGAAGAAATAGTAAAGAGAACAGTATGGTCATTTTCACTTTATATTATATCCCTCATTCCTAGAACTACCTTAGTCTCTATGTTAAATGCCAACCATTCTTCCTACTACCAATTTAAATGTTGGTACCACCCTATCTCCTTCCATTATTACTTATTG
Source organism: Ambrosia x helenae (assembly GCA_030844895.1). NCBI lineage: Eukaryota > Viridiplantae > Streptophyta > Magnoliopsida > Asterales > Asteraceae > Ambrosia > Ambrosia x helenae. Next base: position 74,150 of record JAUTDX010000610.1, read on the forward strand.
GTTCATAATTAGATGATGACATTTCATTAAATCAAAAAGAAAGGCTGATTAAAATATATTAAACATACTGTTGAACACTTGTTAGATCAATGATGAAAACTTTTTTTAGTTTGATATGAGTTTGAGACTAGGAGTAATGTATTCCTATCACGTACATCTTTATCTCCTTTTTAAATACATGATGAACCTTTTAGGAAATTGGGAATCCATATGGATATTGATTGATAAAGTGTTACATGATAAACGAAATTCAAAATAACAGAAAGCAAAAACGCAAAAACTAAGGAATGCCCTCACTACATGACACACTATAACTATATCGGTTTAGGGTTTGAACCTGATTTTGTGCATCTCTAATGGCTCGGTTTGAATTTATAAACTTGAATATGCCTCGTATATTTAATTTTATAAGAAATCACAAGATGGATACACTTAAAACGATGTAACCTGAACATAATTCATATAACCGATTTACCTAAACATGCATGTTGACGAGTGTAAATGGGATGGCAGTTTGGTTGTTATTAAGTGGTAAAATGTCAAAAGGGTTGGTGGGTTAATCTTGTAAAACACATCTTATACATGACTTCCAAAATTGACAAACTTTGGTTAATTTCACACATCTTTAGTATGTTAGTTATAATTAAAATACTAAATTTTCAATATGGATATGACTTCCAAAAACTCAATAAATCTTCTAATAACAAATGCCTAATTGACAAACTTTGGTTAATTTCACAACAATCCCAATAAAAACACATGACTTTACTTGCGTGAATTTAAGACACTAAATTAAACTTGTTTCCATTAACGAAAACCAAAGAAATTAAGAAAGAAAAACAAAAGTTAAGATATACACAGGGAATAAAAGAGACTTTAAATGAAGGAGCCATTGGAACCCACAGACTGTGAAAGCAAAAGGCTGCAAAAATAAAATTAACATATGAAAATGAAGTAAAGTGTACAAAATACAAATAGGTCAAAACACAGAGGGGACACATGAGTTGTGGTCAGTCAGCGAGGAGTCAATCATCAAGCAATAGATTGCAAAATCATTGATTGTTTTCCATCCTCCATCGATATACCCACACACACTCTCTGGTGTATTTCCACACACACATCAAGACATCATACTCTGCTGACAATGACATGACTAGAATGCAAACTGTATGCACACATGCATGAGGCTGCTCACATGTCCATACATCACATGCATGCATCCATGCATGGGTCCATGTTTGTGTATTTATGTTCAATTCTGTAAAAAATACTTTCAAGAGAGAAGTTTCTTTGGCCAGACAATATTATACAACAACATTGTCTTGTTTTATTCCTAAATTGGTGATGTGACTTAGGGTTTCTTATAGCATTTGTAGTTGGATTTAGCATAATGTAGTTCACATTTGTGATTATAATTCTAAACCTTTTTTCTTTAGAAAATGTTTAATGATTTACCCAAACCTAATCGGATGAAAGAGCTAGTTGTGGTCGAAACTTTAAAAAATCATCCGACTCACTCGTTTTTTATTCTTATAACTAAAACTTAAATGAAAATGGTATAACGGTAATCTAGAACACGCTAAAGGCAATAAAAATGAGATATAGAACACAGGGTCATGCTAGTGTTTGACGGGTGCAACCAATGGACAAAAGAAATGGGACCGAAACCTTAGAGCGCACTAAAGGCACTAGAAAAATAAGAAGGCAAAAGACAAAGACAAAGACAAAGACAAAAGACGAGGGCGACTTGACACATCCAAAGGACCTCCTCCTAGAAACATGCTAACCATTTAACTAACTAGTACGTACGTGATGAATCATGTGATTGGCAATAAGTCTTAGATAACCAATTAAAAAAAGTGTATGCCACCATTTGTCCTCCCCACCAACCGGTTTCACAACAAATATGAGAAAGGTAAATCATGTATCTTGAAGTAAATCGGGTCGTGCTTGGGTTTTATCTTAGACCTTCACAATTAATTCTCACATCCTTACTATTAAGGCACTATCGTGGGGACTATATAACATAAGACAAACTCACAACCCAAAGGTAACCAACTCATGGTGGTGAGAAAGGTTCTAAAAAGTTTTTTTATTGCACTTATATACTATATCTTCCCGATATTTGGTTTTAGGCATCATAGTTGCTTCTAAGGAAACACATTCTCGAGATTTACATGAGCCCTTATTTGTTTCACTAGCGTTCGATTCACGGGAATGAAATGTAATTCAGATGGAATTGGAATATGTATTCGACTTCTTATGTTGTTTGTTACAATAAAAGAAGAAATTGTAATTGAACAACAACTGGACGGGACTCCACATTTCAATTCCACTGAGATTTCATTCTATTTAATGAAATGAACACATCAAAATTCCAAATCAAGTTATGATTCTCGTGCGAATTCAAATTCCTTTGTAATCCATGAAACGAACGCTACCTAAGGGTTCAACTTGGTTAATTTGGACACACTCTACATTAAAGGTTCAATCTTCAATGGTTTAGATGAAAATAGCTATATTAGAAACTTTGGACTTAATAGGTAGTGTAATTCTTGATACTAAGATTTTTTCACTCTAGTGGTAAAGTGTACCGTCAAAACACTTTAACGTGATAGCAAATATATATTCTAGACATAAATTGGTATTATAACGAAATTAAGTTTTTGGAAAATTATAATCTCAAATATGATAAGTTTGCTAATATTTTATTATAAGAAAATGTGTGAATATCAATATAAATCAAAGGATACATGTTTAAATACTAAAGTAATTTAAAAATTAATATTTATTATTTAATATTAGACATGGTTTTTTTTTTGAACGATCAACAAAATACTTTATTCACCCAATGCTAGATACTAGCAATACACCGTACAAGCAAAATTACAAAAAAGATCACCATAATCACCAACCTACTCTAGAAAGATCAAAATTACACCAGACGTTCCATTCCAACCCCAATTGTTTAGCCCTCGTCTTGACCCAGAAAAAACTCAAGGCTTTAATATCACCTAAAACCTTTGAAAGTTGAACCTGTTTGTTGTTAAAGACCACCTCGTTTCTGTGTTTCCATAAGCACCAAATAGTAGTTAAGCAAATAGCATAAAACGCCTTCTTTTTGTTCTTCGAGCCCCCCATGTGCAGATGCAGCTTCAAGACATCTCTGAAATGGAATAGGTAGAGTGAGCCAAACTTACACCATTGAGCCACAAGTTGCCACACAATCTGCGCGAAACTACATGAAACAAACAGATGCTCCGTAGACTCGGCAATATCTCCACAAAAAGGACAAAAATCTGAACCGATATTAATGTTTCTTTTCAGCAAATTGAGCTTTGTTGGAAGTCTATCCAGGTCTGCACGCCAAGCTAATATCCACGTCTTCAAAGGAACCCAAGAATTCTTCTGCACAATAAAGTCCGCACGATCAAATATGCACTGTTGCAGCCTATTTCTGACATCCGCTGCAGAAAACCCAGCCCTTGAACCCGATGCCCAGCCCCAAGAGTCCGCAGAATCCGATAAAACAGGAGGCGCAACAGCGCTGGTAAGCAGCTGCAGCGCAGCCTGTTCATCAGCAGACAGCACCCCACGAGACCAGACCCAACCCCAGCCGTGAAACCCGATCTGCAACCGTCGCCCTTTTGTGTCTCTCAATGGCGAATAAAGCTGGAAACGCCACAGCCAACGGAGTGTCCGTGGCCCAGCTATCCAACCAAAAAGAGATACCCAACCCGTTCCCAACCACCCCTTTTATTGCCCAACCCACATCCAACCCACACCGTTTGACCGATTGCATTGCCGAAAACACTTGCTTCCAAGGACTAGGAATCGAAAGTCTAGATGGAATGGGGTTCCAATCCAGGTTCGAACTATGAATAGTCCAAACCACCTTCCGCCAAAGGGCGTTGGGATCAAACTTAAACCTCCACCACCATTTTGCCATAAGAGAGAGATTAGCGTCATTAAGGGAGCCGAAACCGAGACCACCTAACTCAACCGGGGCACTAACCCTTTGCCACGCAACCCAATTCGTTTTCGCCTTTTCCTCCGACCCACCCCAAAAGAATACACGCCTGAGTTTGTCAAGCTCGTCAATCACAATCCCGGGCGCTTTAAAAAGGGAGAAATAATAAGTGGGTAAAGCATTAAGAACCGATTTTATAAGTGTCACTCTACCACCAAATGATAATGTCTTCGCCTTCCAAATCGACAACTTGTTCCTAAAGGCATCCACCACCGGCTTCCAATTTTTCTAAGGTTCATATTCGCGCCGACTTGCAAACCAAGGTACTTAAAGGGTAAAGAACCAGGCATGCATAATAACACATCAGCCAAGTGTTGTACATCGTTAACAGACACCCCAATACCATAGACGCTGCATTTCCCCAAGTTAATTCTAAGCCCAGAGACCAAATAGAAACATCTTAGGACCCGTTTGAGATTCTTGGCATTGTCCAAAGACCACTCACCAAGGAAAATGACATTGTCGGCGTACAAAAGGTGAGACAAGACTAACCCATCAGAACCGCACTGAAGACCCCTAAACAATCCCACCTCTAAAGATCTTCTCATAACACCCGAAAGCGCCTCCATTGCAATAACAAACAGAAATGGTGAAAGCGGGTCACCTTGACTTAACCCCCGGCTATAACCAAATTCATGTGTAGGGGAGCCGTTCACCAACACCGAAGCTCTCGCAGAGCGAACAATCGCAATGGTCCACTTACGCCATCTATCCGGAAAATTCATTTGCAACATAATAGACTCTAAGAAATCCCAAATTAAGGAATCGTAGGCTTTGTCGATATCCACCTTAAACATCATGCCTCTTTTCCGAGCCTTCTTCATCCACCCAATAATTTCATTTAGCATTAGTGGACCATCCGTGATATTCCTACCACCCAAAAAAGCCGTTTGCTCCGGGGATATGAGCTTACCAATGACAGTTTTAAGTCTTGCGACTAAAACTTTGGAAAGCACCTTGTTGACACATCCAACCAAGCTAATCGGGCGGTAATTGGCGAAACCTATGGGATCTTTAACCTTGGGTATCAAAGCGATGAATGAAGAAGCACAACCCGGACCCACAGTAGCCCCCTCATAAAACTCATTAAATAGCCTAATAAAATCTGCCTCAAACCCACTACAACACCTCTTCAAAAACTTAAAGTTAAACCCATCCGGGCCTGGAGCTTTGTCACCCTCGCAATCCCATACCGCATCTTTAATCTCCCGTAGTGAGAATGGTGCCACCAACGCTTCAGCATCCGCATCCGAGAGTTTATTAATATTGGAGTACACTAGTTTCGGACTCTCCAACATTGGTTCCTTAAACTTATCTTCGAAGAACACAAATGCACTATCCTTAATGAACAAGGGATTAGTAATCCATTCACCATCCACCAATAACCCGTTAATCCTTCTAGAAGAGATATTCGCATTAATAATCCCATGAAAATACTTAGAGTTTTCATCCCCCTCTATAGCCCATTTCACACGTGACTTTTGTCTCAGATCCATCTGTTTGCGCCTATCCTCCTTAGACATGGTAATCGTTTAATTCTCACATTTCAAGGTAGCTAAGTGAAAAACATCAAATTTATGTCTAGAGTATTAAAGGACTAAATGATTACTATGTGTATAATATTAAACAATAAATATTTTTTTAACAAACTAATGAGTACGTCTAATAACCGATATATATGGGCAGGGTATGGACAACGATTTTACAATCGTGTACGAGACCCAATTTTTCAATTGTGTATGGCACTAAAGTTACTCATTAGTCTTTAAGAGTTATAAGTATAGCGATTTTATGTATGTACGTATGTATGTATGTTAAGAAAAGAAAAAAAACAATAAAAATTTAAATATCCAATCCTCAGCTCCTCCCAAATCGTTTGACCTTGTCTATGCATGTATAGGTATACCAAAGGGCTCGTTGACTAGTGGTATTAAGATGTGTTGATACGGTACGTGTCCCTCCCTGTGTGATTCAGACATTCAAGTCCAATGGTGGTGTTTTAGTTAGCCGCTAAAAAATGGACGGTCCGGTCACCCAAAAAGCCCCAAAATACATCACCCTATAACACGTTGTTCTTATAAGCGCGCCCTAGAATCAAGGTTGGGATAGTCTTGCAGCAAATACTTTTGTAGAAATGAAAATAAATGGCAAATAAGATATGCTCTTTTCTTTCGTAATAGTTGTTCGACAGATCGATGATTCAAATCATTTGCTATACTTGTACCAACTACAACGTATAAAGTAATTTTGTACAATTAACCATCACCATTACTTTTATCTATTTGTTATACACATATTTAGGCATTTACTCATGTAAATCATTTCTCTTTATTCTAAGGCTTCTTGAATGATTGAAGAGGAAAATTGAGACCCGGTTGTGGACGTGTTTAAAAAACGGTTATCTAAATGGAAAGCAAATATGTTATCTATTAGAGGTCGGGTGACGTTTATAAACTCGGTGCTAGAGAGTTTTCCAACATATTATGTCTCATTATTTAAGGTGCCGGTGAAGGTGTTAAGTAAATTGGAATCGCTTATAAGGAGTTTTTTGAGGGAGGGGGGGGGGGGAGCGAAGCATTGGGTGGCGTGGGATAAGGTTGCTTGCGACAAGAAGGATGGGGGTTAGGGACTTAGTAAGTTGAGTAATAATAATCACGCTCTTCTTGTTAAGTGGATATGGGGATTAAAAAATGAACACAATGCTTTGTGGAAGAATACGATAGAGGCTATACATGGTTCAACTAGAAGATGGGATTTGCTTTTAGTTAACTCGCGTCTAACAGGAGTTTGGAAACATCTTTTGATAGCTGCAGGTAAAATAAAGGTGTACGGTTTAGGTATTTTCAGTAAATTGCGTTGTGAGATAGGTGATGGGTCGACGGTGCGGTTTTGGGAAGACCAGTGGGTTGGAGAGGATCAACTGAAAGACAAATATGCGAATCTCTTTAGATTGGAAAAGAACAAAAATGTCGAAGTGGCGAATAGAGTTGGTAGTAGGGAGATTCAAGGCGAACGTTTCTGGGAGTGGTCAAGAGCCCCTTCGTCGGCTCAAGAGTTAACAGAAGTTGCTGAATGCTCAGAGCTGCTGCACACGGTCTGCTTGACATGAAGAAAGGATAGATGGCTGTGGAGTGCGGGTAGGAATGGCGATTTCTCAGTTTCGGATGTAAAAGACTGGTTAGCGCATGATGTTGTAATGGAGGATCGTTATATTTTTTTTATTGGTGCAAATGGACTCCGAGCAAATGTAATATTTTTATATGGCGAGCGGAATTGAATAGAATACCAACCAAAGTTGCGCTGAGGCAAAAGAATATCTCCATAGATAGTGCTCATTGTATTTTTTGTGAAGATATGGACGAAACGGCGGAACACTTATTTACCGGGTGTGCTTTTTCAAATGAGGTACGACAAGGTATTTCGGAATGGTGCAATGTACCTAGCATCTTCACGTTTAAGATTCAAGATTTGTTAGAGCTTCATAAACAAATTCCAGGTTCGAGTATTAAGCGGAATATATTCAAAGGAGTTATTATAGTAACGTGTTGGAGGATTTGGAAGGCGCGGAATGAAAAGTTTTTTTCAAACAAAAGTTGTAATATGGTTGAAGTCGTCTCGGATGTTAAGGCGTACGGGTTCTTGTGGTATAGGAATAGATATAAAACTGATACGGTAGATTGGAGGAAATGGTGTAACTTTGAGTTCATGTAATTCGTGGTTTTTGGCCGGGCTATTTCCGCCTTAGAGATAGTCTTTTGGCGCTGTTTGTTTAATGAAAGTTAACTTAAAAAAAAAACACAAAATCATTAATCAAGTTTTAGGGTTCTTACTTAAGGGAAATTATTTTTAGCAGAAAAGAAAATGAGAAGATATTTAAACTGTTGTTATGGACATCATCAATATTAATATGTGAATTTATTTGGCGGTATATTGTTTATTGTTTTACATACTTTTACACGTCTAGTAAGCTCCAAAATGTGAATTAACTTTACAAATAAATGGTCCATCCTTTTATCTCTAACATCAATTCTAGGGAGTGTCCACATGCATATGTATGTATCTACATGTGTATGATGAAAAAAGATGGATCAAAACTGGCTCCCGCGAGAATATAGGCTTAATATTCGTTGATGCAAGACAGAATATTATACTATTAGGTTAAATGTGTATTGTTTTGTTATGGTATCTTTTTGTCTCTTGTTAATTTAAAGGTGTGGTGTTTATCGAACATGCCAATCTCAAACACCATGCAATTTTTTTTTCTCTTTTTATTATAGGGAAAATCACCAAAATAGCCCCTTGACCAAGTGTTTTACGAAAATAGCCCATTGACCCGTCTTTGAGAGAGGGGTCACGGTTCTCAAAACGGCTGAACCGTCTCCCGAGAGGCCTTCGATTCCAGCCAACAGAGTACCGCCACGTGTCGTTGCTGATCCCGAGACAGCCCTGAGACGTGAGACAGACCTGAGACGTCTCCGGTGACGTCTCCGGTGAAGACGAAGAACAAGAAAAAAAACAGAGGATAATGAAACTTCGTCGGAGAAGACGAAGAACTCACCGGAGAAGACGAAGAACTCACCGGTGCTTCACCGGTAACGTCTCCGGCAAAGATCGGGTTCAAGTTTTGACACGTACCCACGAAGAACATCTGCATCCATCCCTGCAGCTTTGCCGTAATTCGATCAGAAACCATCTGGGTCTCCATCCTTTGCCGTAATTCGTCCATTTGTATAAAACTCCAGCGAAGGTTCTGGTACCAGAGCAAGTGATAGCTCCGGCGACTGGTCTCCGGTTGCCGGAGTTTCCAAAGATATCAAGAGAGACCTTGTGAATAGGGACTGTAACTTGTTCATCTTGTGTTGGTGATGAAGTTGAATCATGAACCTTGTGAATAGGGACTGCAACTTGTTCATCTTGTTGGTCGTTGGTTATTGGAGAGAGGAGAGAGAGAAAAAGAAAGAGAAGAAGGGACTGCTAATTATTAGAGAGAGGAGAGAGAAAGTGAGGAGAGAGAGAAAGTGATGAGGTGTTGGTTTTGTATTGGTCCATACGGGAAGCCTCTTGGGAGACGTCTCAGACGTGTTAAAAACCGTGACCCCTCTCTCCAAAGAGAGGGGAGGGGGCTATTTATGCAAATCACTCGGTCAACGGGCTATTTTTGTGATTTTTCCTTTATTATATATCATACTCTCTCAGCTTCTACTATTTTGTCAAACAAAAATAAACACAATTTAAGATAGGCATACTTAATAGTTAATACGATTTCAATTTTACTACAGTATTAAATTTAAAACATTGTTTTACCTAAAAATTAAGGCAAAAAATGTGAAAGAAAGAAAAACTTGTATCTATGATGATATTAGTTAAAAATATAATATGAAATAAGGTATGTTGTTTTATGCCAGTTCATTTTCATTAATTGCCACAAAACCGAAAAAAAGTTACTTTAAGATATGTGCAATAAATACAATTCATAGTTTTTTTTTTTGAAAGGCAAACAATTTTATTACCAAACCCAATATTTACAAAGTTTTCTAATAGCAAGATGCTAAATAGAAAATACAATAGATACACCAAACCTAGCGATTAATTATACATTAAGATCGAAAGCGACCCATTTGTTCCAATCCTTTGAAATATGTTTACCACGGTTCGTGACCCAATTGTATGATAGCGATTTTATTTCTCCCAATCCTTGTTCCAAGCATGGCCTTTTCCCATTGAAAATCTTCTTGTTCCTTGTCGTCCATATTACCCAAAGTGTTGTTAAGATTATTGCTTTGATAGTCTTTTTCTTCACCTTTCCGATGCCGTTGATGTTGTGCGCGTTGAGGACGTCTTTAAAATTGAAAGTGATGAAAGGGGGGATATTGCACCAGTCACAAACTTTCTGCCAGATCTGAGTGGCGAAGAGACATGTCGTGAAAAGATGCTCGGCTGTTTCCGTTTGATCGCAGCAGAGAGGGCAGAGGGTAGAGGCGGTGATGATCTTCCTTCGGTGTAGACCTTCCAATGTGGGGATTCGCTCTTGTTCACTCCTCCATGCGAGTAAGTTAACTTTCTTCGGCACGAGACTGCACCACTCGAACGGATAGAAGGGGATGGCAGCAGCAGCCAGAAGCTTGCGACAGGAGGCGGTTGAGAAACCACCAGCACGGTCTGCTGACCATTTCCAGCAATCTGCAGCAGTTGAGAGTTGGCAGCCTCGCAGCAATTCAGTGCAGTCTTGAAGTTCCTGTAATTCTTGTCCCTGCAGAGGTACGCGTAACCAGTCCCAACCCAAGACCCAACCGTTTCCCTGTGAACAGACTCGGGCTGCAACACTGCAGCCTTTATGTGACTCTAAAGCGAATAAATGAGGGAATGTGTACCTGAGTGGGAGGTCTCCAATCCAGCAGTCGATCCAGAACCGAATCCCCGACCCGTTTTCAAGCCCCCTTTAAACAGACCCTCAACCTGAATGTTCACATCATCGAAGTCTTTCCCGACCTTTAGAATTGAGTTCCACACCCCGGTTATGGTTGATTTTATAGGCAAGTACGACCACGCTCTATCGTTATGATGAATGGCATCTATAATTCTTCTCCAAAGGCTACGTGGTTCATTCTTGTAACGCCACCACCACTTAAGAATAAGACTCATGTTCATGTGTTTCAAAGAGCCTAAACCAATCCCACCTTTGTCTTTCGGATTAATTACCCTTTCCCAAGCTACCCAAGCCGTCTTACTTTTCTCATCGGTCCCTCCCCAAAAGAAGCGCCTTCTAAGTTTTTCTAATTGCTCAATTACCCCAATAGGCGCTCGGAAAAGGGAGAAGTTATATAAGGGGAGGCTATCGAGCACGGCTTTTAACAAGACTACCCGTCCACCAATTGATAAGGTTTTAGCTTTCCATTTTGAGAGTCTCCCTTTACACACCTCGATTACATCTTTCCAATGCTTGACTTGGTTCATGTTGGCGCCCACTTTTACTCCAAGATATGTACAAGGAAAAGAGCCAAGATTGATACGTAATGCATTGCTTACCTCAAGTAAGGCATCATTTTCCACCCCAACACCAAACAACTTAGTTTTTTGGTGGTTTACTTTCAGACCCGAGATGAGGTGAAAACATCTAAGTAGCCGAATAGTGTTACGAATGCAAGAAGGATCCCACTCGCCCAAGATCATTACATCGTCGGCATACATGAGGTGCGAAATGGGAGAGTCGAGTCGTGGAATTTTAATACCTTTGATAGCTCCCAGGGACTCGGCTTTCCCCATAAAGCAAGAGAGGGCCTCCATGGCTAGGATGAAAATAAATGGCGAAAGAGGATCCCCTTGTCGGACCCCACGAAAACATTGGAACTCCCACGAGGGAGATCCATTGATAAGCACCGAGGCACGAGCGGATTGAAGTATCCCTTGAATCCAAGTTCGCCATCTATCTTTGAAGCCCATTTGAAATAGAACGGAGTCAATGAATTCCCAGCTAATACTGTCAAAGGCTTTCTCCAGATCAATTTTCATTAGAAAACTCCTCTTTTTATACTTTTTAGCCCAGGCGATCACCTCGTTTAAAATGAGTGGTCCATCAAGTATGTTCCTGCAAGACATGAAACCCGACTGGAATTCGGAGACTAGGTCGCCCATTACCAGCTTGATTCTGTTCGCTAGGACTTTCGAGATAATCTTTGAAGTACAACCGATTAGACTAATGGGGCGGTATTCATTGAGGGAAACCGGATCAATATTCTTGGGGATGAGTACGATGAAAGATGATGCACAACCCCGGCTTATGGTACCATGCTCAAAGAAGGCGGCAAGAACATTGAAAATATCGTCTTTAAGGAGGTCCCAAAATTTCTTGAGAAAGGCAAAATTAAAGCCATCTGGCCCCGGCGCCTTGTCGCTACCGCAATCCCAAACAGCCTCTTTAATTTCTTCGCGTGTAAAAGGTTCAACTAGACGGGCTGCATCAGCCTCGGCCAGCTTCTTAATACCGGGACAGGAAAAAGACGGCCTGGATTGCAAAGGTTCGGCGTATTTGTTTGCAAAAAATCTGCGTGCCTCCCATTTCATGGTGTCTGGATCATTACACCATTCATTGTTAATCATAAAACCCCCAATACGCTTACTGATGTTGTTGAAATTTACCACCCCGTGAAAAAAACTAGAATTCTCGTCACCCTCAATGGCCCATTTTATGCGCGATTTCTGGATTAGATCTCTCGCTTCCTCGGCTTTTAGGATTTCCCTATCTTTTTTAGCTTCCATCCACCTGGAGATTTCCTCATCAGAAAGAGCACGAGATTCGGACATGCCGTCGAGGGAATCGATAAGCTGATTTAGCGTAGCTTCTCTGGAATTCCTGCGATCTTTCTCAAGTGAAAGCCAACCTTTAATGGCATCCTTGATTGCTTTGAGTTTGCTGGAAAAAATAATATCAGGGCAGCCCGAAAAAGAGACACCCGAAACAGCCCCATGTACGACCGCTTCAAAGCCGGTGAGGATAGCCAGGAGTTGTAGAAACGGAATGGTGTGGGGCCATTGTTGATGGAGGCCGTAGAGAGAACAAGGGGGCTATGGTCTGAATCCCGTCTCGGAAGTGCGACCAAGGTTGTGTCAGGCCAAGCGTTCCAGAAATCATGATTAACAAGTACCCGGTCGATTTTGCTTAGTTTAGTGCCACCGTCCGAGACCCGTGTAAACTTTCTCCCACCCATTTGATATTCCAGTAGGCCGTTATCTTCAATGAATTGGTTAAATACAATTCATAGTTAGTAGAATGTTTTTCTACCCTTACATTAATTTTAAACATTTTTTATTTGGGTCCATATTAGATTTTGTTTTGAAAGTAATTAGTTAGGGTAAGACAGAAAAGTAGTATATCCGATGTTTTAAAAATCTGTTTTTTAATTATACCGGATTTAACTAAAAAATGGTTTAACCGGTTGAATCGTGTTGTACCAGACGGTTCACAATCGATACCGTTTCTCATATTTATCAAAGTGTTTCGTACCGGATTTCTATCCGAAAACAGTAATACCGGTATAAACGGATGGTATTTACCGGTTTTTAAAACATTGAGTATATCACAATTATTAATTTTTTATACACCTAGTATATTTTGAGACTTACAATATTAGTGTGAAATATAATTGATAGGAAAGGAGAACCTATAGACGGGATATTTTATTCCAAAAAAGCAACTTATAAATCGAGAGATTAGTTAGCTAAATAATATCCTCCTATTTTTGTTATATCAATACGATCAGTTTATTTTAATTCTTATTTTTTAGTGTTGTAAATAAACTTTTGAATTTGATTTGCTCAAATATGCCGAAGTAATTACCCATTACCGAACCGGCCGGTTAAAAATGTTTTTGAATAACAATCAATAGAAGCCCATGCACACACATCAGTCTAAATCGCTTCTAACTGCTAACACGTACATACACACTGCTGGCGGACTTGGAATAAAAGTTGAGACGTAGCCGATACATAAAATGAAAAAGAAAATAAAAATTTTGCACTAAAAATGCACTTCGCAAAAAAAAAAACGAGGGGTAGCATGTTCTAGCCTTAATCATACTCTAAGTCCGCCACTGATACACACCTCTCTCACACGTATACATATATCAAAAAGTAAACAAATGAAAAGAAAAACAAGTAAATCTCTCAACAAGTTTACTCCATCTATGTACGCATGGCAGTCTTTAAAAAATGTCAAAATATTTTGGGGCTGAGTTACCAATAATAAACCGGATCCATAGAATTAAAACCAATTATCACATGTAAAAAACCATAATGCGACAATAAATCATAAAAACAAAAGTATTGTATCAAAATAATATAAAATTTACTTAAGCGATTCATGCGACTCTCCTAGCATTTTTGGAAGCAATGCTCTCGATCAAGTCTTCATGCTTCATAGTTTCTAATATGTCGTTTTCAATAGATATCATCGCTAAGACGTTGAGTCTTTCTTGGAACATAATAAATCTTAAGTAGGCCTTCAATGACTTTAACTTTGAGGAGTTCCTTGCTGCCCACAAAATAGTTTTTTTTTAATAAGTTAAAATTTTAATTTGGGTTGGGTTTGCTTTGTTTTGCTGGTTATATAAATTTAAGTTATTTGGGCCTTCTTATTTCTTGGATGGTTTAGTTGCTAAAAAAACTTGATCACAATATATATATATATATATATATATATATAAATTAAAAAGACTCTGGACCTCGGGAATATCGGTGGCATCGTCGCCCTCATTGCCCCTATTTAGGGTCGACCCAGTAAGTATGTCTATTTCTAACACGACCTTTATGCGACATAAAAAATTAGGCCAACTAACATGACCAATATATTAAACAGTTCAATACGAACACAGTTTGCTTAATTTACGCAACATAAAAAAAGTTTATTAGTTCGACTTACATGACCAATTTTATATAACAGTTCAAACTGAACACGGCATGGTTAATAAATAGACCCATTCAGTGTTGTAAGAATCACTAGACGCTAGTCGATCGGTGAGCTACCGACTAGCGATTAATTGGGATTAGTATGGATTAATCGTGATTTATCTGATTAGGATTTTATATGTAATTTTCAATTATATATATATATATATGTATATATATATACACACCCACATTTTATATGTAGTTTTTTTTAAGTAAGCATGTTTTAATATCTTCTTCTACTCATATATTTAAGAATATAGGATTAATTACCAGAATTTACAGGTTTTGGTCGGAATATTTGGCCAAAATTTATAGATTTTGGTTGGAATCACTAGACAGCCAACGACTGACGATTAATAGGTGTTTACTCGTTAAACCTACGACTAGTGATTAATCAACGATTAATCAAAGGCTAGGCGTGATTTTTACAACCGTGGACCCATTCAATAAATGTGTTAACTTGTAAACCCGTTTTCTATTTTTAAAAAGTTTATAGTTTGATTTTAGAGATAAAAAATGTTACTATTTAAAGTTTAGTATTTTGATTGTTCATTCTTCCTCTAAGGCTATGGGGTGTGGACTTTAAAATCATAAATAAAGTCACTAAAATGGGCTTGGTCAAAGGTCTACCCTTGAAGGAATACCAATGTAAAGAACACTGTGTTTTTTGTCTTAAGGGAAAAACAGCATAAGTCCTCATATAAGTCTATTGAAGAATAAAAAACATCTGCATGTCTTCAACTACTCCATATGGATTTATTTGGGCCAGTCAAAATCATGAGCCTTGGTAAGAAGAAGTATTGCTTAGTCATCATTGATGACTACTCAAGATTCACATGGGTCTTCTTCTTATTTTCCAAGGATGAGGCAGCTGATATTATCAAATTCTTCATTCTACAAGTAGAGAAAACAATATTTGCTCTCTGTCAAAGTCATAAGAAGTGACAATGGGACAGAGTTCAGGAACAAAACTTTGGATGAATTCTGCCTGTCTAAAGGGATTGTTAGTCAGTTCAGCATTCCCAGAACTCCTAAACAAAATGGTGTGGTAGAAATGAAGAATAGAACATTGATTGAAGCAGCAAGAACAATGTTAGTTGATTCAGGCTTACCTCTTTATTTCTGGGCTGAAGCAGTCAACACAGCTTGTTATGTTTAAAATAGAGTTCTTGTCAACAAAAGACATTCCAAAACTGCTTATGAAGTTCTTCATAGCATCAAGCCCCTAATCTCCTTTTTCAGAGCTTTTGGATGTCAATGCTTTATTCTAAACATCATGGACTCCATTTCAAAATTTGCTGCTAAAGTTGATTCAGGTTACTTTCTTGGTTACTCTCCCACAAGAAAAGCCTACAAGGTTTTCAATTCAAGAACCAAGATTGTTGAAGAAACACTGAATGTCAAGTTTAATGAGTCAAAACATACATTCATTCCAGTACATCCTGCTGAACTCTTTGATCTTGACAGTTTTAATTTTGGACCTGAGAAGACTACTATCACTTCATCTAAACCTACTTATTATGGTGATCAAGGGTTTTATGATGATGGTCCTCCAACATGGACTCCCAATACAGTCTTAAAATCAACTCCCAAACCATCAGAAGTGTTAGGACCGGCGAACGCGTAATCCGACAATCACGGGGTCTATACCAGAGGTGCGGAATCCCTCTAGTATGTTCTGATAACAGGTACGAGATTGAAACAATGAAAACGAGTAATCACAACACACACACGGGTCAAAAGATTATAGATTAATCACTAAAACAGAGCTCGAGTATTTACAGAGATCAAATCAGACGTCTTAGACCAGGGGAGGGTGTTTGGAGAGTGTGTGAGGCAAGAACTGAGGTCTAGGGTTGAGAATGGGCCTATTTATACCACCCGGGTACGACCAGACCACATCAGGCGATTAGCAGCTACAGTATAGGCGATTAGCAGCTAATCGCCTATAAGGATAAGCCAATCGTGTGAACAGTACATGCGATTAGGGCCATAATCGCATGAACAGTACTCATAATCGCCTGATACATCTCAACGACCCCAAAACGCGTATAAACGCCTCCAAACACCCCGAACTACGTCCAAACAACTAATATACTAGCCTAGGGACATCATGTACTAACAAGAAGTTTCTCAAACTTCTGATTCAACAAACCAAACAACTACTGATGTAAACCCCAAACTACTGATTCAGCTCCCAAAACTGCTGAAGCTGTACAAACAGCTGAATCAGAAATCATGTACGTATTGTTCTGTCTATAAATAGATGAGTTCATCCATTCTATTTTATATATCTTGTGTACTAAAACATTTATGATATATTGAGAATCATTTAAAGCACTTACTACTGTTACATTCATTAACTGTTTTGATTCTCACATTAACTAAGAGAGAGTAATAACTCATGTTAAAAGTGATACTTTAACTTAGAACACTTATTACATTCTGCTGTGCATTTACTTTGATATATATTAAACAAGTGTTCTTGATAAGAAATTGTTAAAAAAAACTGATCCAACAATCAATATCTTTAGGATATGTTTAATAATGTTTCTTAGAAACAATTGGATAATTTCCTCTTGTAGCAGTGGCTTGATGTTGGTTTCTTAGTTTCTTACTAGTGCCTTCCTGGGAGAATTGGGTTAACTTTGATATTTTGTCAAGTTTGTAATTGGGTGCGCCTTGTTTGGCTTGTTTGTTTTCTTTTGTTTTGTCTTCCAGCCGCTTACTGGCTCTTTTTATATATATAAAAAGTGTTTTGCCGTTAAAAAAAAAAAAGTCTCTTACTAGTGTGTTAATGAAATTTGGGGTTAAAAAAAAAGTTAATTATGCGGTGCAATCAATTAGTCATTATCCTAAAAACAAGGTGTAGTCAATTTTCTTTGATCCAGTAGACAGGACCCTAGACAGATCTCACGGCTACTCTTGTCTAGAACTTGTATCAAGATTGTGACACGTGGATTATGAAGGCGTGGATCAAGAATGATAATGTAATCATTCTTAAATAATTTGACATTCTTGACCAGTTTTGTACACTTCCTTGCATTCACTGCTTCACTACAGTTCCGACCTACCCACCTTTATTTATATTTATTAAAATCCCATTCCCCAAATTTATATTTTTTTAAGTTTCATAGAAGGGATGTTATGTCCATGGATTTGTGGATCAAATCCGATTCGTACCCGAAAACGTGAACCTGAACATGATCTGAATCAGTAATCGAAAACTATGTCTTACATATGAACGTGAACATGACCATGCACGAAAATCGTCAACAATTTTTTGTTACTTTCAATCTTTTTTTTTTTTTGCAAATTAATATATTAAAATTAAATTTACTATAAAAAACACAAATGTATATAATACAATTACATTTTAATAAGGGGAATCAGATTTTAACAATCAAAAACTCAAATGTATATAATACAATTACATTTTAATAAGGGGAATGAGATTTCAACAATCAAAACTTTGCCTCGTTAGCTAGTAATAATCTATATTTTGAAAATGGGTTAGTTCTCATTTAACAAAAGTTAATTAGAGGAAAATACTTTGAAAGTTGAGACTGTTGTAGGGAATTTCTTAACTACAAAATATTACCGGCCAATGAGGCAAAGTTTGATAATCTCGATATATGTAGGATTAACGTATAATAATCTTGATATGTGTAGGATAAACGGATGATGAATTCGATATATGCATGATGAATTTTTATATGTGTAAGATAAATTTGATAATGCGTATGATAAAATGTTAATGACTAACTAGTTAGAAATACAATAATTAATGTAAGAAGAGTTAAAGTATTTAATGTTTTTACGATTATATCATTTCTTCTTTTTATTCTCATATTAAGTTTCTTCTCATTCGATCATCTCCACGTCTCTCTCTCTCTTTGTATGGTTAGGATTAGTTCTAATATATATATATATATATATATATATATATATATATATAGGGGAGGGTTTAAATGAGAACACCCATCTTTTGTGAGAACCATGAGAACAAATCTCATCCACTCATTTATCTACCCTTGTGTTTTAATGAAAAGGTTAAATTAGTAATTTTACCAATTTCTTTTTCATCTAACATCAGACAACATCAAAATAGGGTTTTCTATCTTTAAAGAATATGATCTCATCATCCAATTGAATCGATTCCTTCTACTTAGAATTTTAATTCTTCAATTGTTTCTAAATCAGCTTCATTGATTCCTTCTGTGATCTTTGTCCAAATCAATTGCAGGTATCTTCACTCGATTTTTTGATTCAATCATAAATATTTTGCCAATTCTTCATTCTGTATCAATTGAAGGTATCAGCCTAAAGTGGATAATAATGGTGATGTATTTCTGAATTTGGGTTTTGTGTTGGATGGGTTGTGAGCAACAATTTGATGATTATGTATTCTTTGTTTGGTAAAATAGGTGATGCACGCTATGTGTTCGATGAAATGCCTAGGCATTGTGTTATGTTGTGTCGTGGACGGTTGATTTTTGGGTAAACTAAAATTATAGGTATCAATCGCCTTGTTCTATTACTAGTTCATTTTTAGTACAATTTTATGATCTGGTCATGTTTTTGGATTGTTAATCTATCTTTGTTTATGTGCTTAGTGCAACAATAAAGTCTAAGTAACAATCCAACATTAAAGTTTGAGTATTGTAATTAGCCATTGTGAAATGTTAATGCCCACAAGCCAAATCACTTAGCTATCATTTAATGTATTACTTGATGTTTTCCATCCATTACCTAACTCACTCAATTATAATATTTATTTATGATAGGGTGGTGCGGGGCTACTAGGAACGTTTGATGTTGCAAAGGATGCAATGGGTGCTTATGATGCAGCGACAAAGCGACTAAGAGGGTCAAAAACCAACAACAACAACTTTGAGATATCAACGGTGTTCCCATTGTATACATCACCAATAACAGAAGAAAAATAAGAAAGTTCGGCTATTGTAGTAGTAGCACTAGCAACAACATGAAAGTTAGCAATACCACCAATTAGACAATTACTTTTAACAATGTAGAATGCAATTTGAGCCTTGGTGGTTCTTTAAAAACAAGAGCAAAGATTGTTTGTATGCCTTATTTATTCAATGTATGCTTTATGTATGCCAATGTTCCAATATTATTATATGTATGGGTTTGCTTTCTTTTTCATCTATGCTTATTTAATTTACTGTTATGATTTACACACATGTAAACCCTCATATATATGCATGTTTTACACATATGTAAATTGCTTACTATGACTTATTTGTTTCTGGATTACACATTTGCAGATGATTTACACATGTGTAAACAGTTCACTACTTTTATTTCTATTTTACCTATGTTCGGTTGTATTACACATGTGTTAGTGTATGTTTTACACATGTGTAAATTGCTCACCGTCACTCAGTTGTTTATGGATTACACATTTGTAGATGATTCACACAAGTGTAAATTGTTCACTGTATTTTATTTCTATTTTTTTTTGCTAACTTTAGTTGTATTACACATGTTTAGGTGTCTATTTTACACATGTGTAAATTGTTCATTATCACTTATTTGTTTCTTGCTTATACATTTGCAACTGATTTACACTTGTGTAAACTGTTCATTGTCTTTTATTTCTATTGTACCTATATTAAGTTGTATTACACTTGTTTAACTGCAATACTGCATGTTTTACACATGTGTAAGTGTCTGTTTTACACATATGTAAATTGCTCACTGTTAGTTAACTGTTTATGGATTACACATTTGCAGCTGATTTACACATGTGTAAGCCATTCACTATCTTTTGTTTCTATTTTACTATGTTAAGTTGTGTTACACATGTTTAAGTGCTCGTTTAAATTGTTCATTGTCACTTATATGTTTATGGATTACATATTTGCAGCTGATTTACACATGTGTAAACTATGAATTAAACAAAGATAGAATTTATGTATAAATATTAAGGATTTAAACCAAAATAGTATTACACATATATCAAAAGGATTCAATTTCCCAACATGTCATATAATCCTGGAGGCACAGTATCCAAGATTAAATAAAAACAAAAGTCATAATCCTTGACACGCGATTATAGCGTGACAACATAAAAACAAGTCATCACTCAAAATATCAACTCGTCTCTTTTTTCGCTTTGGTCTCTCTCAAACTTCAATGTTTTCTTGATAACATCTCCTCAATGAATATTAGCTTTTGGAATTACAAGCTTTGTAGCATTTTCTAGGCTTCCACAATTGAACTCTCATAGTTCTCCTTGTCCTTTTCCTACCAACTATAGAATGCACCAAAGTTTCTGAAATGGGCTTGGCCAACATGACAAAAACGAAAAATCATTAGGTCATTTGTTTTTGGTGTTATCTTAAACAAATAAAACTGGTGACGTACACATGTGTAAATACAAGATATATTAAGCTTACATGTTATATTTTGATAAGTATACACTTAGATATTTCATCAAACACCTCATTTACAACTACCTAAACAAAAATAGTCCAACAAAATAACACCAATCGACACTTAGACCTTAAACCTTTCATCAAACACATCATATGCAACAACACAAACATAAGTAATTCAACAAAATCAACGCAACAACCACTTAGACCTTTAATCAAACACTTCGTATTTAACTCTTTGAACAAAAGTAACCAACAATATCGAGACAACACACACTTACACATTCCATCAAACACCTTCTAAAAATGAACAAATTGAAACAAGTTTAACTTGAAACAACAATCACCAACCATATAATTTTTGAACATATCTATACAATATATAAACACAAACTTACACACATTTTTTATTGTTTTAGGAAATGATGATATATACAATCTATACATACAATCTACACTGAAAGAACCAATATATTCTATGAGTAGACAAGAATAAACAAATATATATAATCCACACAGAATGAACACAATCTGTAAACATGAACATTAACATATTCAATTTACATAGAACGATCAAATCAAAGTTAACCTAAAAAGTGAAATAGGTACCTGAGTTGAATCATTGAAATAACATTCAAAGGATACGATTAAACAATTGATGATCGATTGCGATTGTGTTGACTAAGGTTTGGAAGCACTATGTCTAATTATTCTTCTTGCTAGTCGATCATGGAGATTGGGGGGTTTATTGGGAAGAAGATCGACATACAGGAAGGGTTTTTGTTCAATGGAGTTGGGTTTTTGAGTTGCCATTTTTACAATTTTGCCCTTTGGCATCTTATTTTGTTTTTTCATATTCATTTAACCCCCCATTTAATCTTAGCCCTTGATTGATTATTATCAAGGGATGAAAATGGTTCTTAGTGTTCTCACAAATTTTCTTGTTCTCAAGATAACCCTCCCCTATATATATATATATATATATATATATATATATATATATATATATTAATAAATCAAAGCACTAAATCCTACATGGCACTTAAAGAGGCCATCCCCCCTTGGGTGTGTCACGTGACATCCTCTTCCTTATTTCCATCCAAAATTCTTTTTCTCCTTATGTTTCCCCACATTTTTAAAACGTTAATAACTTTTATATATGATATTTTGTTTTTTTTTAAAAAATACACTGAATTAACAAACATTTTATTATCTTTCCAACGAGTACCATAGTGTTATACAAAAAACGAAAAAAATGACTTTTTTGTGGGTTTTTATTCATACAGGAAAAAAATCTAATGTGTTCAGGTAATTCAATGATTATGTCTTGGCAAATCACTAATCATGTTCAAACTAGGAATTCTATTTTCATCAAGAACAGAATCGGTTAAAACCACTCATTTTCAAAAAAAAAAGTCAAACCTTCAAGACCACCGCCTCAATCATTGTTTCTAGCTCTGCTCCTCATCCAAACATACCTCTTCTTTTTAATATGAGTTAATTACCAATTAAGTCCCTGAGGTTTGACCAAAAATACCATTTTGGTCTAAATAGTTTCTTTTTCTTTTTCGTGTTCCAAAGGTTTCTCATTTTTTGTCATTTTCATCCAACCCCTAACTCTGTCAATAAAAGTTAGTTAAGTCAGGGGTATTTTGGTCACTTTACATGTATATTTCTTTTTTTGCCATTTTCATCCAAAACCCATTTTAAATTTATATCTCTTTTTTTTATCTCTCTCTTTCATTCTAAATTAACCACCACAACCACAATCACCACCCACCATCGTCATCGCTGCCACCCATCACCATCGTCGCCACCTACCACCTCATTACCGCCACACACCACCACCAACCACCAACCATCACCGCCACCAACCACCACCACCATCGCTGCCACCACCCACCACTGCCACTACTCACCATCGTCGCCCACCCATCATCACGGCCATCCACCTTCCACCGTCGTCGACACCCACCACTGCCGCTACCGCCACATATGACTATCCACCATCACCGCCACTGATCACCACCCACCCCAACCACTCATCATCGATTTTATTCCTTCGTCTTTTCCTGTCTATCCAACAACACAAAGTAATATTTTGTTACATTCTCACATGACAACCAAACAAGACCTAGAATGGTAATGATCTATTCCATTACCTTGTCCATTCCATTACCTGCTCGTCCATTTCATTCTCTCATCTATTCCATTACCCCATACCAAACAGACCATATATCTAAATATATACTTTTTTTTACATTAAGTACCTATTTAAATTTCCTTTTATACGCGTGTATACGCATGATTGTTGTGATCGTCTATATATCAAATAACAAGACAACACCTGGTAAACTAATACTTTTCAAAAGTAACATTTACGCTTAGTGAAACGACTCAACTATTGCTTAGAAGGAAAAATAAGAAAAACAAAAGAAAACATAATATTTGGAATGAAAAAAAAAATATTTAATCTCGTATAACTATCAGACATTAATTCCAACAAAATAAAATATTCATACTTTTACTTTATCTTTATTTTCAGTGTCACATTAGAGGGAGTAAGATGCTAACTAGAAGATGGAAAAAACAAACTATGAAAACAATGAAAAGAAGTAAAAATCGCTTTTCTCTTGCTTGGCTTTTTATACTTTCTTCCAAATTGCCTTTGTTTCCTTTTCACCACCACTTTAAACTTTGGCCAGCTTTCCCATACTTTTTTTTTTCTGAACAATAAAATATAAATATCTTTGCTTTTTATAGATAAACGAGTTAACGTAAACCCGCACGTTACTGCGAGATGTTGATAAAAAATGTCCTTGACAATTAATTAATACATGAGACACAAGGTAGTTTTGTCAAGATTGAAACTATGATTTTGCAAGTACATTTGCGATAAGCAATGAGACCCGTCATCGTACTTGGCATGATGATTTATCACAAACAATGTCTTTTGTGTAAGCATGACAACCAAAAATGTTAGAAAGAGCAAGTCGTCGCGCTCTTTTACCCTTGGTTTTTCTTAAGTAAACATATCGAATTCAAATGAAACTTTTATGCAAGGCAATACGAAATTAACAATTGTATGGTGCTAGAAAAAAAGCTCGTTCGAAAATGTAACTAATTAAAAAAAATCAAAAATGCTCGTTCGAAAATGTAAATATTTAAATATAAAAAAAATCACTTTTCATATTTTTAAGACCCATTTGGCAAGTTACATAAAATTTAATTTGTAGAATAACCTCCCCTAGTTATCTAATTTTGCATAATAACAAACTACAAATCAATAACCATTTGGATATATTTATGCAATAATATATAAAGTAAACTTATACAAAGTTAAATCAGTAAATAGAATAATAAATAAAAAAAATAATGAATTACCGGTCGTACCGCTAGTTCCCAGAAAGAACAAAAATTATTATTATATTGTAGAACCCATGAATATCTTCTCCATCATTTTACTAAAGTTGCAAGTTCGTTGTTGCCCTAAAAACCTCCAACGATGGCGTTTTCATTCTTCCCTCTTCTTTATACTATTTTACGTTGCCCATGAAATGATTTGGAGGGTCAAACTACAAATCACCTATCATTTAGACACTCCGATTAACACATACTTGGTGGGTCAGCAGGTCAACGCCCCTGGCCTCGTTAAATCCACCGATGATAGCATGTTCAATGTGTTTTTTCATAAAGATATTCTCGTAACCCTATAATGGATGTGATAACCGTTCAATGCCTTGAATCGGCGTGATAACCGTTTAAATGTTGCTAGAAACCTCCATCGTCAGTAACCGTAGTCAGTGTTAGTAATATTGTCGTGGTTGTTTATTAACAGATGTCACCGACGCCATTAGTAATAGTTGTCAATTGGAGGAGGCGATGGTTGAGTGGTAGAAGGGAAGGATGGGAATGGAAGTTAAAGACGGAAAGAAAGAATTGGAAAGGAACGATGAGGCTTCGACGGAAAAGGAAAATGGTGTTTCAATCATCCGTTAAATTGCTACGCGCAACTCTGTTAAATTGATAGCGGCAACGTTAAGTTAATATTTGTATAATATATAAATATATTTATAACCAATGCGATTGGATTGTGTAAGGCCCTAAAACCCGAACTTTAATTAATTAGTATGTTTTGTTGTATAAAAGAATGAAACCACAATGAGTGAGTGAGTTATCTAACATAGTTAGATTATAATTTAGATTGAAAGAGATGGAGTTAGTGACAAATGAAAGTAGTTAACAAAGATGAGGGGCTGAAAGTAACAAAGCGTCAAAAATAACACCCACTTAATGGGATTTTGAACAGGGAATTGAACTCCACGAGTGTAATTGAATGTTAGATTTTGCATGTTTGAAGAATTCAAACCATCTAGTCATAGCAAACATGGAGTTGTAGAAATTCATTTTATGATGATCTCTATGTTAGAGAATTCATGAGTAATGGAAGTCTTGTATGAACCCTAACAATTCTATGTAGATTCATGTAAGAATTGTAAATGGAATCACTAATTGAACAAGTATGTATGGTGAAATTGTGAAATTTAATGATTTGGATGAAGACTAATAGATGGGTTGATGTGGGTTTTTGACACGAACATGAGTCCAAGCCCTTTTGGTTGAATTGATTGTGTTGGCATAAATAACTTGAAGTTAAGTTAATAAGAAATTAATGAATGTATGAAACTTGTTGATCAGTAAGAACATGGAGTCAAGCCCTTTTGGTTGAATTGATTGTAAAAGTCATGCTCACCGAGTGTTTGTGAAAATGCCCTAAAGAATTTGAAAATTAGAATTCCAAGTTCTATGTTTGAGTTGTTACATGTTTTGAAAAAATTGTACAAAATCATAGACAATTTATGTGAAGACGAGCCTTATATGCTCAAATAGCCCTTCGAGTTAACTTTATATCGTATTTGAAAACATTCCTAGTTTGGATGTTAAACGAGTAAAAAATGTTGAATTCAATGGCTAAGTCGAGAAGACAACATGTTGTTGTCTTATTTTGTAAAAATCATATAAAATCATAGAAACATCCAATTAAGGTGATTTTCTAGGATGAAAATCTTGTTAAGTCACCTACAATCCGTCTTTGAACATGTTGAACTAGTTCATACAGTAAATGGGTCAAAATGGTGGATTTCATTAGCTTCACAAAAAATTGCTACATAAAACTAAGTTTTTCTAAGCCATTAAAAATGGGATATGTCAACGTGAATGTTTAAAACACAAATGGTTACTTAAAGTTGATTATGTGCGCGTGTATTAGAAGTATCTAAGGTACTTATGAATGACTTATGCAAGTATTATATATTGGTATGCTAAGCATGTTCTAAGTTAGTGCACATGTACATACTTAAGGACAACTTGACTTTTTAAAGTCAAACTAACCTAAAGCTAACAATTTTGATGAATTGGTATGCATAAATCCATGAGATGTTGTGGTCATTTTATATGATGGATAAACTAAAAAATCTTGTGGTTATTGTTACTGTGCTAAGTTTAATCTTGTCAAGCTAGATGGGAGTTTGGAAGGAACGGGTTAAACAGACTAATGAAGTAATGGATGTTTAAAAGGGGTGCTAGTAAGTGACTATACTATTAAGTTCAATTAGATTCCCGTAATCCCTTCGTGATATATTGGATTTGTTTAAGTGATTATTTTCATTATGGAAAATTTAAGTTATCTAAAGAAGGGTAACTTGGGGATTTAGGCTAAACCTAAGGTTGGGTTGTAGCCGTATAAACAGAAAAAGGGTTAGTCCAAACATAGGAAACATGGGAAATATATAAATGTAAATATGGTTTAACGAATAATCTAGTGAAAGTCTAGGTGCTTGATTAACTTAGAATCATTGTCATATCATGAAATGGGTGCACAGTAACCCAAAAATTTGGTATTTATGAATTATGGCCAAAATGGACCAAACTAGTCAAATTGGTAAAAAAATCTGATTCTTAGATAATTGTGTAAGCCAAGGATTTGCATTAAGATTGTTTGGGGATTTAACGAAGTTTGGAAAATTTTAGGATCTAATAAGAAGAAGTAAATCTGGTCAAGGGTACTATATGGATCGTATGGGAGAACCGGGGGGGGGGGGGGGGACCCTATTATCGGTAAACTAACCATGACCAGAAGACCTTGAATGTGTGGTTGATTTAAGTATTAAGAAACATGGAAATTAAATCATTCAAGGCCTAGAGGACCTTGAATGATTTAGACCAGTTGAGAAAAATGGGAGTTTGTGGCCTAACTAACTTTGTTTGGCTAAAAATTAGGAATAATTTTAAATAGACAATTTAAACTGTGACTTGAATAAATAATTATTTGTATAAACCGGGTGGGGTGGGGGAGAGGGAAGGGGGAATTGAAAGCAAACATTGGGGACTCAAGTTAGAGTATCCAATATCCCTTAACGGGTCGGTCGACCCAAGAAAGGCTAAAATGCTCAAATTAAATGAATGGTTGGAACACTAGCTGACTCTCTTAGGGCTATTTCATGGCCACCATGGAGATCAGCACGTCTCTCACGTACAATATCCCAATCAATTCAGCTTTATCCAATTCAATTCAAGAGGTGGGTAGAACCATTACCATCCCTAGCTAGGTTATAAGTGATTGAGGATGTTGTTGGAGGGTGATGTGGTGTGACAGTGGCGTGGATTGTGGTGATGGGGATTAGGGCCATCACTACACCTTCCACCCTTAGATCACACGTGAAATAAGTATTTTCCGTCATTTGGCGTCCACGTTAGCATGGACCCTTTTAGTCAAAAAATGGTGTAGTGATTCACCCCATTTAACATGCATTCTATCATTACTCAAATATATATGTGTGTGTGTGAGAGAGAGAGAGAGAGAGATGGAGAGAGGGGGTTCTAATCTACCATCACATGAGCAAAATCACTTGAACCCATTTCAGATGACATTTCACGAGCCATTACGGATGGTCGTATGGTATCATTTTTTTCACTCCGCATCATAGAGTAATTGTCACTTCATCTTCACATCAGTTTCCTCACGTTTTTTTTCACTTGGTTTCACTAGCTATCACTGCACCTCACCCATTTTTTTTAACTATTATCAATTTTTTTAAATCTTATTATTTATATAAAATAATAATGCACTTAAATAATTAAGTGAAAATAACAATTAAATTTTAACAACTAAAAAAAATGCAATTATATAAAAACAACTATAAAAAAAAAGACTATTTATTTTAGTATCTCATTCATTTTTAACAACACGACAGACGATGAAATCGATGAAAAGGGTTTTTTTTTTATAAAAAGATGTAGAGAGAGTTTATGACTTACAAATGTGAAAGCAAGATCTTGAATCGTAAACTAAAGGCAAGTTCTAGAAGAGTAGAAGACGGCAGGTGCGCGTGGAGAAGACGGGGAGGTACGGTGATGATGATGATGGTGGTGATGGACGGATCGTCGGCAACGACTCTGTGGAGGAGGTGGGTAGGCACGGTGATAAAGTTGGCGATGGACGGTCAACGACAAGTCAACCGCACCGCTCCAGAAAGCAGATCTCGAACAAATGAAAGAGAAAAAGGGACAATACAGGTGTTTGATGAGAGAGGCAATGCTATACATATATATGGATACCAAAGGACACAGATACCCTAAAGAATTCATAAATTACGAAAATGGCATGTTAGTATTCATCTCACTTCAAATTAATACATAGTATTAGGGGTGAGCAAAATTAACCATAACCGACATAACCGAACCATAACCGACATAACCGAACCGATTTTAACCGATAACCAACATAACCAATGGTTATGGTTATGAAATTTCTATAACCGACCGAGCGGTTATGGTTATGGTTATGAAGCTTTGGTTAACCGATATAACTGAACCGAACCGAACTTGTATTGTTAAGTTTATGTAATAGATTTATGTTCTATATTAACTATATAGAGGTTTTTTACTATAATAAAAGTATGTTATTAACAACATGATATTGATGTAGTATTCTTTTTTTTTATGATGAATTAAAATTGTAAGTTGTAACCAAGGGGTTAAATATGTTTTTTTGTTAATATCTTATTAAAATGGATCTCACATTGGTACTTTAACTAGAAAGTGTAGTCTTGATTAACTTATAAATAATAACCCAAGCTAAGTCTAACATTGTAGGTTCTGAGTTTCTAAGACCCATGGGCTTTTAAATTTATAATTTAGCCGAAGTTAGCTTTGGTCGATTTTTTTGGTTAATAACCGAAATAACCATAACCGAATTCATAACCGATTAACCATAACCGAAGTTTGGTTATGGTTATGGTTACGAAAATCCCATAACCGATATAGCGGTTATGGTTATGGTTAATGGTAAAAACCGACCAAACCGATCCTTGCACACCCCTACATAGTATAATCAATCACTTCTTACTAAAAAAATTATATTACCTACTAATTATTTATATAGTTTATAATAATGATAATAATTAGGTAACGTAGTTTATTTATAATTTTTTTTTTTGCCGATATACCAATTATCTTCTTCCTCATCAACACAACCGGCAACTTTTAACCAACCCTTCACCATCCACCAAAATCTTCATCACCAAAACCTACAATCGTTAGTGGGGGTCTCATACATTTCCCCCTTCTCACGCTGTTATTGCACCAACGCTCCAACACCTTCACGCCATTTTCACGCCCCGAATGGTGCTTATAAGCCATCGTAAATTTACATAAACGGTAAACCAGTCATGTACATAGAAGTCTGGGAGAAGTAGAATTAATTGTGCACTTTTGATGCATCTACCAAAGTAACTTCTTACATTTTGCAGCTCTCTTTTCATGTTGACGTTATCCTTTTTCTTTACTTACCTTTTTTTAGCAAGTGTAAAGCATGGGAATATATAGAGAGCTCTGTTACACGTTTGCCTAAACTCCTCCATTACAATTACCAATGATATCATCACCTAATACTTTTAACAAAGTTAAACGTCTCTCTCTCTCTCTCTCTCATCTATATCTTTTAATCCAGGACTTACATATATATGATACAAAAATTAACTGGATTTCATTGCTCATATGTTCATATTGGACAGAAATTAACATTGTATGATTAAATGTAATAATATATAAATTAATTATTAAAAAGGTGATATGGATGTCTCACAAATATGATAGGAAGGACAAGTTTTTTCAAAGCCTCCTCCACACTTACGTTGCTTTCTGTCGTTGTTGTTCCTTGTCTTACTTTAGCTCTCTTTTTCTTTTCGTTACTTTCTTTTCTCTCCTGATTTTGCAGTGGTACCTGATTCTCTTTCACTAGCTCCCATTCAAAAACACAATTATATCAAAATTGAGTAGTAGTAGTACGGTCCATATATATACATACACACACATATGATATATATGATGATGATGTTTTTGATCATTGTCACATGTCACTGTGGCCTTCCCAATGTGAACTCCAGATTGGGCTTCTTGGCGGTTGATGAGCTAACTTCTGACAGTCTCTCATAATTATTCATACCTTTTGAATTCATTTCCTTCTGAAAAAAAATAAAATAATAATACATATCATAAGTTGTCATGCAAATTTTATCATGATAGTATTTTGGATGAAGAAGAAACAGCCAACATACATCATTTATGTGCTTGTGCATACATTCATAATTAACCATAGGTTTAAAAGGAAAAGCACTTGATACCCTTTAAATTTTCGGATTTTTAGCTTCGTTATCATACCCATGATATGTCTTAGTTGTCAAAAATTAGTAAATACCCTTAAAGGTTTTGAAGGAGTTAGTATTCTTGTTTTTGTATCACTGATATTCTAGCTATTTTATATAGTTTACATTACCTTTTAGAGAGTTTTTTCTTTTGAGTTTGTTTGACTGATGATGTGTTTACCTTAAAGAAAGCAGCTAATTGAGAGTGAATTATTTTGGTTAAGTCACTCAGCTTTTCAGCTTTGGCCTTGTTCACTTTCTTCCCACTTTAGATAACATTCTTGTGAAATTTCAAATTTAGAACATATGTATATATTCCCAAGCAAAGCATAAAGCTATACTAATTTCACATATAATAGAATGTATTAAAAGTGGTGAAAGGAGATCTACTCATGACTTATTAATTTGAAAAGAATTGAAAAGGCATATCTACCTCATGAGATGGTTTGTTTCCTTCAGAATCTCTATGTTCTCCTTGCAGCCAAGCTTCCCTGAAATTATAGATATTTGGTCATTTTAGTAATAATATCATCTTTCTGTTTTATTTTTTTAAAAAAGACAAAGAAATATTTCATATCCATGGGAAGACAATGCAGAAATCAAACTGATAAAGATAGCTATCTCCTATAGAGTCTTGCCTATAGGCTTATAGCTAGTTTCTCACTTTTCCTTTTACTATACTATAAATAATGCTACAACCAACCCATGTGAAATGTCATTACTCACCAACAAGAAGAAAGATAGCACACAAAGATAAACAAACATAAGGTATAAAGATCGTTCACAGAGAGCAGATTTGGTATCCAATAATTTTGCATGAAAGAGCTTAGCTTTGACACTAAGTTTTTCAACTAGTAGGTCCCACTTAGAAAAGCCATGAAGCCCACCAAATTAAAGGAAAAAGTGATATGTTAAAATGGAGATCTCGTGATTTAACTGTAATTATGCTAAAAGACTTCCTCATTTACATAGAATCTCCTTTTTAAACAACTTGGATAGAAATTGATTAGCAACCAAACTATTGAATATCTCTATTAAAATTGTTTACGCTTTAAGTCTAAAACAAAACATGTTTAAATCTTTTCACATTCTTATGGTGGACATAATGGGCGAGTTTAATGTGGAAGAAGCTAATGTAAAAGAATTACATGTGTTTTAAATCGGTATTAGAGAATAGAGAGAGGTGGAACCCGGTATAAATGAAATAAATCTACTAAATGTACAAATAACTAGAGTAATTAATAGAGTAATTAGTCTTACTCTACAATTTTGAACTAAAGTAATTACACTTTTACAAAAATGAAGTAGAGCCGATGAAGCCTAGCTCAATTGGTGAAAATTGGGGGAGCTAGAGTGGAGGTCATGTGGAAGTTGAGGACTCGATTCCTATCGGAGCCATATTTACTACATGTGGGGGTTCCACCTGGGGAGATCCCCAATCCAAGTGGAATGGGTAATCAGTATAGGCTGGCTCAGGGTGTTAACCGGAGCTCCACCGGTTGCACAACTTGCCGTTCAAAAAAAAAAAAAAAACTAGAGTAATTAATCATACTTTGCAATTTTGAACTAAAGTAATTACACTTTTACAAAAATGAAGTAGAGTAATACTGATTACTCTAGTAATAATTACTCTAGTGTTGCATAGTTACTCTAGTTATTTTTAGGTTTAGCACGTTAAATCTATTTGTATTTGTTCATTGCACTAGAGGCATATATATTTAAAGAAAAAGTTAAGAGCCCAAAAACTCCATTATTAATTGTTCCCTACATGCATTATTCATTTACGTATTCCTACCATCACTCAACAGTGAATATATAATGTTGATGAATGATGAGCTGTTTTAAAGATTGTTAATGATCTTCACTATTGTTTTGGGGCCATGAGCAGGAAATCTTATTGCGACAGGTAACTAATGATCGAGTTGATCAATAACACTAGCTAGAGGACCACAACAGTTTAATGGGTCAAAAGTTCTCCTGGAAATTTATATATGCAGTTAAAAGTACTACTACATAATTACCTTTTTAAAATTTTTATGTTTCTGAAAAAGGCTAAAGCTGAAAATTTTACCATCCATTAGTCATTACTTTCTTTTATGTCCACATAAAAAGGTTTTGTGTTTGTGAGGGGATGAGGTATATAGCTTGTGGGGTTAATTTACTGTGTACCATTTATTTCATCAAAAAAAGTTTTTTCAAGTATCTTAAAGATAACAACATCAGTGGAATAAACAGTTAAAACAAAGTTTTCACTTGAAGAATTGCTCCACAGACCATACTGATAATCTTTCTCCTGGTTAACACTAGACCTTCCTCCATTTTCAGCTGATAATTCTTTGGTTCTTGTGTTACGAATGTCCAATAGCATATCATCAGAATTATCCCCGGATGAAGCGTTTTCGTAAAGATCAGATTGCCCTAGTTAATGGTGGAAAACAATTGGTCCAGATCAAGTTAATAAAATGGAACTGCAAATTTATATTTGTGAATTAAAAATCATATGTCAAAGTTTGGTAACAAAGCTTTACCTGAAGAAGCTGGTGCCCTATCAGTTGTCTTTACGGTTCGGTACATCTGCAACACAAAATAAATGAATGTTTAGTTTCTAAAATATATAAATTTTGGGATTTTTAACAAGTGTTGAAGATGTGTAAATACATTACATATATTCCATTCCTGAAAAAGTGAAAAAAATGGGAATGCTTTTAAATCACTTAGGGTTAGATCAACACTTTCACATATACTAGTTTATAATATATTTGATTATTATTTTTACCACAACAAGTGGTAAAGCCTATAAATTATTGAGGCAGTATATATAATTACTTTTGAACTTATTTTCACTATACTGTAACAATGTAACATATAATGTCTATGATGCATGTAAATCAAAAGTACCAACACGAGTAAATGATAAAGAGTACATGGTAGTAGTATATATGACCGTGCATTGACAATGTATATGTAAATATATGCATACACCACGTGAGAGAGAGATAGAGATAGAGAGTGAATCAATGTGTGTGTGTGAGATAGAGAGAGAGGGTGCATGTCTGTACAAGTGTAAGAGCATGCCAAGTAACTTATTTAACTATGGTTGATATAATGCATGGTTAAGACAAACCATATGTGATGGTAGACATATACAAACATATCATTGACAAATGATGGCGTTTTTGTACTCTCTCATATCTCAAGTTTCCCTCTGAAAAAAGGATAAAATTATTAAATTCAACCCCTCACTGTGTAGACCTGTCTTGGCTTGGACCCTATATTATTGAGTTTTCAATTCCTCGGGCTTTGTCTTACTATGCATCTCTCGCTCTCTCTTTCTCTCTCTAAATATATACACACACATATACATATATATATATATATATACACAAACATATATGTATATAAAATATTAATATATATATATATATGAGTATTGTATATATATTATAAATGTGTAAAAATATGGAGGGTTTCTTGGTTTCTAAGCAAAAAGCTGAACTGATAAGCAATGTTTATGCAGAAGCATCAGATCTAGTAACAGTAGCAGGAGAGAAACAAGTGCCAAAAGGATTAGAGATGCCTCTCTGCAGGTAAAAAAAACATTGGAAATTGAAATTCTTTGCAATTATTTGGAAATAATATAAATAAGTTCCTTCTAATAATGCAAAGTGCTTCTTTAGTGCTAAAGTCAAAAAAGAAAATAATAAAATCTGAATCTTAGGTATATATTCCAGATTTCAGTATATAGCTAGGTGCTCTAATTGACTCTTGAGTGTGTACTACACATATTTATTTACACAGTAGAGACACAGACAATGCATCTTGCAAACCATTCATGTTTTGTTCTAAACTTTTCTTCTTTTAAAAGTCTATTGAGATAAAAATAATTAATTAACCTGCAAGTGAGATTTAACATGCGACAAAGTTAGATCTTTCACGTCCATTAGCTCAAGAACTGACTTGGGTGTTGCTCCTAAAATCATAAATATATATAAAAAAAAATCATTAAGTTAAAAACAATATATACCAATAAAAATAATAGTAATTAGAAAAACTAACAAATGTATAAAATAATAATTACTTTCATGACCACCCAAAAGCTCAACAGCATGGACAAAACGAGCATGAAGTGTAGTAGTCCATCTCATCCTTGGTGCTCTCATGCTGCGTTTAGATGGGAACCTTGAGGACAAGAATCTTGATCTCACAATATTGTTAATATTATTGCCATGAATTATAGAGCTTGTGGTGGTAGAATTAGTGCAAGTATCTAACAAAGGTTGGTTCTTTGGATGAGGATGAGCTAGTATAGGGAAGTTAGGATGAGGGGCATTCTGGTAATAAACAGGAACCCCTCTTATGGGTCTCAAGAAACCTAAATCTGAGCTAAACCCATGATGATGGTTTTGTTGTTGTTGGTACGGATATATGTTGTTAGATGTGGCCGTGTTGGAGTTATGGGTGAGGAGGTTATGGAAATGGGTTAGGTCTGAGTGAGTTGAGTGAGTCGAGCCAGGGTTAGATAAGGCTAACCCAAAAGAGGGTTCCGGTCTTCTTGTTGAGCCATGTTGCTGGTGGTGGTGGTGTTGTTGTTGATGATGTTGGTGCATATGTTGGGAGTTTAAGGCTCTTTTCCACAAATTTCCCAAATCTAACTCATGGTTATGATCTTGATCAGTTGGTGTTGATGATGTTCTCCATGTTTTTGGAAGTGGGTTTGGTGTTGGGTGGAACTGATTTGTAGAGACAAGTCTGGTTGTGCTGGAAAGAGCTCCATTTCACTTACCAAAAGCTCTACTTTTTTTCTACTAGTGATCACCAAATGAGTTGATAGAAAGACTTGGAGCTTGTTCTTGCCACAGTCTTGAAGGGAAGGTTGTTAGCCTTGGCTTCCTATGGTGGTATTGTGAGAGAGTAAAAGTTATGGTTTGTTTGTAGAGACTCTTTCTTGTATTGTGTGATCAAAGGTGTTGAAGTATGATGAAGGTAATGATGATAGAAGGTTTTCTCTAAGATTTCTTGAGATGAGATTTGTCTAATCAATGGTGAATTGGGAGTAGTTGTGGAGTTGTATAGAGAGAGAGAGAGAGAGATGACAAGGTATTAAGTGAATGGTTGTATCTTTTGTGTGAAGTATATGTTAGAAAATGACACTTGAAGAGACTAGAGAGAGAGAAGGGGGGGGGGGGGGGGGGGGGGGCGTTGTGTGTGTGTGAGAGAGAGAGAGAGATGCCTTCTTTTATGTGGACGTGGGAGTAGGAAAAGAAAAAAAAAGTTAGAAAAAAAAAGATGAGAATGGAAAAAAAGGTAAATACGTTAGAGAAAGGATTCCTTTACCATCTTTTTCCTTTCTTCTTTTAATTTCTTTTTTATACTGAATATCTCATATTTCATCCCATCTTTGAAAATGACAATAAACACACACAAACTTAACAACAGTAATATGTTTTATTTTTTAAATTATTTGACAGTATATTTCTAATATTAATTGTGAAGTACCAAATTTATTTTAAGTTACAAACTTAAATTACCCAAAATTAATTTACGTGGAACACGTTTTAGAAGATAGGAGGCCCAAGGCCCATATCCAATCTAAACAACTTGAAGTTGTTGTCATGTTCTATTTTTTGGAGTAACTATCAAACTTGAAATAGAGAGGTCACCTTGCTCCCTACATAGTTAATGTGGTCTCGGGTTATAATTTGCTAGAAGAAGGAACACGAGTACATCCCATATGAAAAGTCAATGACTAATAATGTTTCATCACCTTGACATAATTGAATTAACTTCACATATGCCAATGCTTAATGTCATTGTTTTTAATATTTAGTTTATCGCGTTGATATCCTATGCAAGCATGTTATGGTTGTAGAGTACTATTCAAAATCGATTAAAGTTAATTCCATTCACAGACAAGAGAAGTTGAAGCTCTCCTAACCTAAAATAATATTACTAGAATTATTTCCATAGATGGATGTCCAAAATACCTAGGGGAATATTACTCGATAATATTTTTAATGTCATCGAAGGATTACTGATCTAGGATAGTCCGTTGGAAAATTGTACCCACCTACAGACGTCTGAAAACTTGGACAAGAATCTTATTTGAAATTTTATCTTTAGTATTATTTTTGGCGTCTTTATAGCATGTTATTATCTTGTTGGATGTATATAAACATGAGTTTTACGTAGATACTTCAAATTATAATAGTGATGATGATATGTATGTACTTTACTGTATTTTAATTATTGTAGTTGCTAAAAAGTATAAATTATATAAATTATGAATGCTAAGAATAAAGAAATATTTTCTGAAAATCCCAAAGACTATTTTCAACAAACTAATGGAATGACTGATACATGACGAGTATTAGATCGGGTATGAAACACCAATTACTTAGGAGGAAACAAGATATTACCATTTTCAAAACCAATTACTTAATGAGAAATGCATGGACCTATACATTAACTTGTGGCTAATGTGCTTAAATAGCCAAGGCTTCAACTATTAAGGTCCAATGTAATATAGAAATACAAGCGTACGTGAGAGAAGATCAATGATATCATATATTAAAGAGCTATGATATATTTGTTGAGTGGTGACGACAAGGATTAACAACAATGGGAAATTACAATATACATTGGTGCAAGTAGTAATGCAAAGAAGGAAGTGCAAGTAGGGTAAACATTTGTACAAGCTTTGTAATTTTAGGAATCAATGAACCTAGGGGTTCAAGGGGGCATTGCCCCTTGTGGGGTTTGGGGGGCAATGTTCAAGGAGGGGGTCAAGAAGCGGCACCTGCAATGGTAAAAAAAAAAATATTTTATTAAATTTGTTTATTTGGAAACACATCAAATTTACATGGACTAAAGAAAAATTGCATGAAAAAAAGTTCTTAAGGTTAATGAAAATATACATCAAATTGGTATTTCTCGGTAGTAAGCTACTATTGTTTGGTGGCCGGATCTTACTGCTTGATAACTGTGCCTAGGTAGCTTTCGAACTTCGGTAGAAACTCTAAACTTCAGTAATAACAAAGTTGCTGCCAAGCGGTTACTAACATACCAATCATAACTAGCTAACTGACTAGTTTTATTTTCGTAGTACTAACAACTGAAACGTTGTGATGGTTAAACCGAATGTTGATACAAGTAATATAAAATAGAAATTCATACTTCCAGTTTCACACTGTGTTGGAAATGTGAGTCAAAATCAAGGTCAAAGATAAAAGTCAAAAGGCAGAATTGGTTTGATACAAGTCCAAGGGTTGATTCTGCCATATACTCAAAGTTTAATTAGTGTTATATTTTAGTTTGTTCCAGTTGTAATAAATTCCAGAAAGAAGAGGGACTAAAAGTGTCAAATTCGAAGTTAGGTTGTTAAGAGCTAGTTGATCAGATTAGGTTATAATAATCTGATTAGGTCTTCGTTTAGGGCATTCATCTGTAAACAATTTTCTTTCAATTCTTTCTTTGTAATCGTTCGTATGTGAATAATACTTTGAATCATTGGTCAATTGTATTCTATTTCGATTGTTTCTAGTGTTAATTTCAACAATTGGCATCAGAGCCTGGCGGTGCTCGATTCAGAACAATCAATTGAATCAATGGTGACAAGGAAGTTCGAGTTGGAGAAATTTGATGGGAAGAATGACTTCAGTCTTTAAAGGGTCAAGATGAGAGCATTGTTGGTTCATCACGGCACGATTGATGCTCAGTTGGGAGAAGCTAACATGCTTGTTGGATTGACAGTTAATGAGAAGAAAGATATGTTAGAAAAGGCTCATAGTGCAATAATTTTGAGTCTTGGTGATCGTGTTCTCAAGGAAGTGTCCAAAGAAACAAGTGCAGCAGGGATTTGGGCCAAATTGGAGTCATTGTAGATGACTAAATCGTTGGCTAACAGGTTGTACTTGAAGAAGAGGTTGTATACCTTTCAGATGGGCTATGGGAAGAAAATGGAAGATCATACAGATGAGTTCAACAAGTTGGTGTTGGATCTTGAAAATATTGAGGTTGAAATTGATGAAGAAGATCAGACAATAATCTTCTTGACATCATTGCCTGAATCTTATGAACACTTTGTAGATACATTGATGTATGGGAGAGAAACTCTCACCATGGATGAAGTTCTTGCAGCCCTAAATTCAAAGAAGTTGAAGAAAAGGGCTGAACCTAAGGAAGA
Organism: Ambrosia x helenae; assembly: GCA_030844895.1. Taxonomy (NCBI): domain Eukaryota; kingdom Viridiplantae; phylum Streptophyta; class Magnoliopsida; order Asterales; family Asteraceae; genus Ambrosia; species Ambrosia x helenae. Next base: position 112,913 of record JAUTDX010000610.1, read on the forward strand.
AGGTGGAGATGGACTATTGGTGAGAGGCAAAGATGATCAAAGGGGTTCAAGATTCAGGGAAGATTCAAGTTTCAAGAGAAGGTGTTTTGTACGTCATTCTGAAAGTCATTTAAAGAGGGATTGCCCTGAATTGAAGAAAAGAAGGCGAGAACAGAGCAGTATGAATGATCACAGTCAACAAGATGATTCATCAGAAGGTTTGATGATTCTGATGTTCTTGTTATGACTAGTGATGAGCTCTATGAAGAAAAATGGGTAATGGATTCAAGGGGTTCATTTGGAATGACAAATGTAAAAGGGAATTGAAATATGGATATCTTGGTGTGGTCAAGATTGGTGATGGCAGAGCTTGTAAGCTTCAGGATTGGAAACTGTGACATTCAAGATGGAAAGTGGAATGTTGGTGAATGTTCATGATGTTAGGTATGTTCCTGATCTTAGAAGGAGTGTTTTGTCATTGGGATGTTTTGAAAGTAAAGGGTACCATGTGATGTTAAAGGATGGTAAAGCCCTAATTATGAAAGGATCTATGGTATTGTTCCAGGAACAAGACAAGGGAATAATGTCTATGTTCTTGATGGGCATGTTGTACCTCATGATATAGAATTTGTTGATCACATTGATGAACAAAAGTTGGTTGAAAACTGTAAACAGATGGTTATAGGTGTGGTACATGGTGATATCTTGAAGAATTGTGTGATGAAAAATTGTTACTAGGTAGAATTCTTTAAGAGGGATCAGTCAACCACGGTTCATGATGATTTATGTGGCAAATCAATGGGTGGGGCTCTAAGTGGAGGTGATCTTCTGATCAGAGAAGATGGTGTTCCAAGAAGGGTATTTCTGGAAAATGTTGAAAAGTTGTTTGGCTTAGGTTTGTAAGATAATTCTAGACAAGAAATATAGGAATCAAGAACAAGTGGTTATTTGTTCTTGTGGTGTTTTGATGGTAGAATGATGATCAGGATGTGTGGTCTAGGTGATGAGAAGCCAAGGGTAGTTAATAGCAGGGTTGTGCTATGTATGAAGGATGTTTTGTCTGAGGTGGAGCATGTACAAGGAGAGTTGTAGCTTGTTCAGATTAAGGTGGAGGCTGGTGAGGGTACAGGGAGAGGGGTTCAGATGTGCAGGGTTGTAGTAAGTGAAAGATTCAGTGTTGAAGGGACAGGACAAAGAAGGCAGTTGTGAAGCTTTTGGCCCGTTGTGATGAATCTAGAAAATCAGCTGAAAAGACCAAGTGGTGTAAGAATCAGATCAATATGCTTTGACAGAAGCATTGAAGAAGGGCAAAATGGTCCTGTTTGAGACAGATCTGTGTGCAGCTGATTTTGTGGCCAAATCAGTGAAGGAAACAAGTTTTGATTCTTGTTTGGGAGGTTAATAAGTGAGATTGATCTTGATTGCTTGACTCAAGGTGGAGATTGTTGGAAATGTGAGTCAAAATCAAGGTCAAAGATAAAAGTCAAAAAGAAGAATTGGTTTGATACAAGTCCAAGGGTTGATTCTGCCATATACTCAAAGTAGAGGTGCTTAACGGGTCGGGTTCGTGGGTTGGCGGGTCCAACCCAACTTGAACCCGAAAATTTTACATGAACCCGAACTCGAAAATTGTGACATACATGTGAATCCGAACCCGACCTGAATATTCTCGGGTTGACCCGAACCCGACCCGTTCAACCTGATTTTTATTTATCTTTTCGCATAGTAATGTATTAAAATTAAAATATTACTACAAAAAACACAAACGTATATAAAACATTTATATTTTATTTATAAAATCTAATACCAGTTTCTATTTTAAATTATAAGTGTAGCATAAAATACCTAAACAATTTAATTTATAACATAAGACATATTGTAAAAAAAATTATATAGTATAAATATGTTAAACATGTCAATCCGCCAACCCGCCCGGGTTGACCCGAACCCATTTAGACTAAACCCAAACCCGCTAATTCCGTGTTAGGTTCGGGTCGTGTAAGAAATTCACACCCCTAACTCAAAGTTTTATTAGTGTTTATATTTTGGTTTGTTCCAGTTGTAATAAAGTCCAGAAAGAAGAGGGACTAAAAGTGTTAAATTCGTCTATAAACTATTTTCTTTCAATTCTTTCTTTGTAATCGTTCCTATGTCAATAATACTTTAAATCATTGGTCAGTTGCATTCTATTTCGATTGTTTCTGGTGTTAATTTCAGCACACTGAAAACATCTCATTCTTTGATAAACTTTTTTAGTTTTTTTATTACTGATTTCATTAAACGCGAAATACTTTATCTGAATGTGATCTGACTTCAGAAATTAAGTATCCATGTGCGATTGAAACGAAATCTCAAAATCTAAAACTTGAAATATATTAAACCAGCTTCTTGAGAATTCAAAGAACAAAATGCTGTATTACTGCAGTAGTGCCTTATTTTCATAATTTTCATTGCAATTTATTTTTATATAAGAAGATAAGTTAGAAAGAAATATTTGAACTTTGTGCAGACTTGGCTTCTTCTTTTTTTTTTTAACTTTGAAGTGATGTATATTGTATCTGCCCTCTTTTCCCGGAAGACCCTAATTTTAATCAAACTTTCCAGGCTCTTAATTTGGTACTTGATTACACAATGCTCCATACTCACCCCTAATGTTGATCACCTACTCATACAACGTCATAAAATAAAATAATGACCTTGATTTGAGGAATTAGATAATTGTTTTAAGCATGACATCTCTTTTGGGACTTGGGAGCTTAACAAAGGGACTGAATTACTTTTGAGAAATGTGAAAATGCATAGGAATTGTTGATCGAGATATCAGAAGTTATATCTAATCTAAATTATATATGAGGATGTCAAAGTAACAATTTAGAATTCTATATAAAAATACGTTTATAGTTATTTTTCTATTACAAGTATGATTTATATATATTAACCTCGACATTTGTAAACCTGCAATCTTTTTACAATTTTTTTAACGGCAAATTTCCTCTCCAATTTTTTACAATTATATAGACATAAAACAACGGGAGAAAATAAAAAATTTTATGAGCCACGTACGTACGTAAAACTATTTGTGCATATTCTGTTTTAATATATCGTTTCTTAACCTAATTATCTTCTAACGTGTTCCCAATGCAAGTTGATATACACATTAATTGATTTTTTTAATTTAGCGGTGAACACCTACACCTTAAAAATCTACTCATCATTTGTAAACTCCATATATCCTTTGTTATACGGAGTAATTAAGAACAAAGCACCATCGACCATGTAATACCATTAGTAAACTATTTCCTTTACTATTTTAAGAATGACGAACCCATCAATGCTCGTTATTCATAAACTCTCTCCTTAGTCAGTTTTGACTCTTGCCTCTTTGTGGTGTGAAGGTAATGGTGTACGTTGGGATTCCAAAGCGGAGGTTGGGAGTTCAAGCCTCATAAGTGGCAAAAAAAAATAATGTGTATTTAAAAGGGGATGAAAAGGGGGGGGGGTGTAATAAAAGAGGAAATTAGCTGTTCAAAAAAAAATAGTTAGATTTGACTGAAGCAAAAGCAACTACGTTGTAAAGTTTGGGGTTGTTTGGTTGATTAAGTGCTGAATTATTAAGATGTGATGCTCTGAATGTTTTAAGTGCTGAATGATTAAGTATGCACCAAGTCTGAATGATTCAGATCTTAACAATTCCATTCAGAGTTTTTTTTATGTTAAAACAAACAGTCTGAATGCTGAACTATTCAGAGCTGAATGGTTCAGAGCCTCATTAAGAGGCTATCAAAAAGAACCTTAGTAAACTCTCTTCTCCATTACATTGCATGTAGCAGTAGAATAGATTAATAGAATGAATAAATCAAATATATTAATTGGTCTTGTAAAATCGTCTATGTGGACAAAGCTTCTCCTTTTCGTTGTTAGCCTATGCTAGTATGCTAATGACATATGGTGTTTAAAAAGGCCTGTCGTAAACAGCATATACATCTATTTTCATGCACAAATGAAAGCTTATATTACATATATGTTGATTTTGGCTTTAGTTCGAATCAAAATTTAGTACGAAAGGTTAATTATTGGAGTTGTACACTAACTCGCTTAAAGGTATTGATTGCCCATTTTGTGTTGGGAACCTAACAACAAAACAAATTTTGCATACATAGATTCAAGCTCATTAATGACACCCTTGTGGAATATCGGCTTAATCAAAACAATAATTTATCTTTGTTTACCCTAGTTTAGGGTAATGGAAGTTTACAATCGAAGGTGAACATATAAATATTCTCTCTTTAAAATAAAGGTTTTGAACTCATTTAAATGTCGTTAACTTATTTATAGGAAAAGTAGCCAGGCGCGCACTAGTGATTGTAAGTTCTAAGAGCATATACACTACTTTTTCGGTGTGTTTGATAGCTCGTGTGAAGGAAAAGAGCACGAGGGGCGTTTCGTGTAAAAACTCTAAAATGGATCATGTTTGAGGGAAGATGGTTGAAGGGCATTAAAGACGTTTCTTTTTTATCATTAGAGTGATAAAACACGGATAGACGAGACATGAAGACATTTTTTTTTTAGTTTTTAATTAATAATTCTTACAAGTGGGAGGCGGGTAAACGGGCCACAAGTTGCGCCGCTACCCCCTGTAAGATAACCAAGCTATCCTTTCATATCAAAATAACAATTGCTTACCACATTTCAAGGACCACTTTACACTAAAAACAAAAATTCTCATGTCGAAAAGAAATCAATGCATTCATTATTTATGCTTTTTTTTAACGTCCAACAAACGATGTCCTGACTACCCGGGATATCCACCATGCTTTAATTAATTAACGGTGTACATCTTTATTTATGCTTTTTTTTAACGTTCAACAAACGATGTCCTGACTACCCGGGATATCCACCATGCTTTAATTAATCAAAGGTGTACATCTTTCAAGGTTCTCCATCAAACTGGAAAGCAATACATGACCACCGATTACAAAAATTCACTAATATTGAAATTAGCCTTCTTCATCCATGCAAAAAGAGATAAACTTAGAATTACTTAAACGAAAATTAATATATATGTTTTTAAAGCAAGGTTTTATGTGCTTTTAGACTTGAATAGAAGAAATTTAGTTATATTATTCATTATAATCTAGGGAACTTCATTTGGTTCCCGACAGCAATAGAAGCAACAAGTACTAGAAGAAATTAAGAATTTGAGTATTAATCTTTCTGCGCAGAACCCTATGCATGGAAGACTGACAATTTTGGTATGTGTATCAATTTGACTTTAATGTTCTAATCTCATTTAATGCTAACATTTATTTATGGTTACTTTGAGTGGCATTAATGTCAACAATTAAGACCTCGAGTATCGAAATACATATTTTTCCATGATTTATTAATAAGTAAAACAGGCATTTAAAAAAGAACCGACCCATACACTTGTGTGGTTGAGGAGGAAGAATTTTCAATAAAACAGTTTTTTTTTAACTATTAACAAATTTCATTTCATCAACAACGCTAGCGGGTACTAGCGATACAACAAACAATCACCAAGGCAATCAGAAAATTACATAAAAAACAAACCAACAAAAAACTACCAGCCAATGCTTTCTAGATCGAATCGACACCAAACCTTCCAATTGAGAGAGGACTTCCTAGCTAGCCCTCGACTTCACCCAAAGGAAACTTAAGGCTTTTATATCCCCAAACACTTTCTGAACAGAACATTGCTTATGATTGAACACCGCTTCGTTCCTGCATTTCCAAAGAACCCATATAGTCGTCAAACATACAGCGTAGAAGACTTTCTTTTTATCTACAGAGGCTCGAAGAAAGGAATGCAACTTTAGAAGGTGCTAGAACTTAAACGCATAGATCGCACCCAATTTACACCATTGAGAAACAAGGCTCCACACCGTCTGAGCCAGGCCACAAGATATAAAAAGATGGTCCACGGTTTCAGAGTAATCCCCACATAACGGACATATGTCCGGCCCAACATTAATGTTCCTCCAAATAAGTGCAGCCCGAGTAGGAATCCGGTCCAATTCTGCCCTCCATGCTAAAATCGACACCTTTTTGGGTACCCATGAGTTCCATTGCATAACAAAAGCTGCACAAATAAACCTATGTTGATGTGGACTTTGCTTTAAATCCCCCACAGTGAAGCTTCCATAGGACCCCGAATCCCAGACCCACTCGTCTGCAGAATTCAGCAGAGTAGGAATAGGAACCTGGAGTAAAAAGTTCGTCAATTCATTCATTTCGGCCCCATCAAGAACCCCACGTTTCCAATCCCACGCCCAGCCCAACCCATTATGACTAACCCGATCAGAAACGACTGCATACTTGTTCTTCTCTAGTGAAAAATAAAGCTGGGAAAGAAACGGCCAGAGGCGCGTCTCCAAACCAGCGATCAATCCAAAAGAGAATACCTAACCCATTACCAAGAACCCCTTTAATGGCCCAACCCAAATCCACCCCTGCCCGTTTAATAACCTGTGCTGAGTTCATCGCTTGTTTCCACGGACCCGTCAAACCAAGTTTCACCGGAATAGGATTCCAACTTCTAGCCGAATGGTGAATTGCCCAAATAACCTTCCTCCAAAGGCATTAGGATCGACCTTAAATCTCCACCACCATTTCGCCATCATAGCCAAGTTAGCATCTTGAAGTGAACCGAAACCGAGCCCACCATGTTGAATCGGAGCTATAACCCTTTGCCATTGCACCCAATTTGTTTTCGACTTTTATTCGGAACCGCCCCAAAAGAATGCCCTTCTCAACTTGTCCAATTCATCCAAAACATTCATGGGCGCCTTAAACAAAGAAAAGTAATACGTGGGATGGGTGTTCAACACCGACTTCAATAAAGTGACTCGACCACCAAAAGAGAGGGACTCTGCTTTCATCCACTATATTACCTATCTCTAACCTTTTAGACTTAAAAATAACTTCATTTCTTTCACGCTAAATTCACCAGCGTAGTAAAAGGACTACCGATTGAATTGCCTTTTCGTTACTACCGACCATTCAACACCTTTGTGTATACCAAGCAGACGCTACAGAATAGGCTAACTATATAAATTCTAATTCTAATACTTAATTTAAGTGAGAAAAGTTAGGATAAAATCATATCATACTTTTAATTAAACGATTCCAAACACGCCTCGTATCAACATCATATCATCCCTCAATAAAATTATGTAAAATCAAAACTGACTTGTTATTTTTAAATCGGGTTATAATCATAAAATGTAAATATTATTACCTTAAGATCGCAATTACCTCAAATAAATCTTTTAGTTAACTAATACTTTTTGTTAGATGGGATCTCCTAAATCTTTCTACAAAAACCGCTCTTACTTCAAATATGTTTTTAATTTATAATTATTAATGATAATGAGTTTTTTTTAATTAAACCTTACCAAAACATAATTTTATTAAATTTTTTATGTTGGATTTATAAACAAAATAAAATTCCGCATATTTTTATGCGTATGCAACAAATTCTCCAATGTAGAAGAAAATTAATGTGTTACTTTGTTGGCCAATAACTAAAAATGATTAATAAGCTTTATCAAGGAACATCTAGAAATAAAACATTACTTTTAATATTGGGTCTTCTTTTTCATTTTGATTTTGTTTAAAATCAACATGTCCTCGCAGCGTAACACGGGCAACGGTCCCTTGTGGAGGTACTGAACCGAACCAACTGAAAGTCCGTTACGAAGCATGGGTAATCCCGCTAGTTGTTATTATTAGCATTACTCTATATATTAAAACTTAACATGTTAGGGAACATTAACTTTTTTTTGAGGTTGTCGTTTTGTGAGGTGAGGTGGAACCTCACGTTAACTTAGAACATTGTTAGGAATAGTAAAGTTTGTGACTTTTGATTTTGGCAACCAAACTTTCTTGGTGGTCACTTTTGCTCCCTCATTTTTTTTTTTCGTTTTGTTTTTATTGAAAGCATTTTTTTCCATCCCCTCAACTTTCAAATTTGTCACCTTTACCCCATTTAAGTTGGTACCTTTTGATTTTGACCACAAACTTTGTTTAGTGGTCACATTTAGTCCCTTAGATTTTTTTTCTACTTTTTACTTTGTCTTTTAGTGGAAGGTTTGTTTTTTCCTTCCTCTCAACTTCAAAGTTGTCACCTTTACCGACATCTATTAAACTTCATACACTATCACTTTGACCACTCGACTTTCTAATACATGTCAATATAAGTTCGACTTTGTCTACGTTTTTGTTTTACGTTTTTTCCGGATTTAGTCGTTGTTCGGTTGCTACTTACCACGATGTTTTTGCGGTCACACTTGTTCACTCGGGATTTCTCTTTTTTGTTCTTTTATCTTTTAGTAAAGGGATTTTTTCCCTTCCCCTCAACTTTCAAAGTTGTAAACTTTCGTCTCATTTTCTAAAAACCGTGTACGGTATCACTTGGCCCCCCTTGACTTTCTAATACATGTCAGTATATATTTGAATGCGTCTGCGTTACGTTTTACGTCACGCAAGTCACTTGGTGTTAGAAATTCGTGTTTCTGTTTTACAGCTTTTCCCGGTTTTGATCGTCGTTCGGTGGCTACTTAGCACGATTTTACGCCTCTACCCTATAACGCGTTGGACTTAAGACTAATTAATGTTATCCATGATCTTTATTAATATTTGATGTTTAATCATCATTATTGTTATATACTAGTAAAAATGCCCGCGCGTTGCCGCGGGTGTTTATGTTTTTGCCCTGCTCGTTGCGCTACAAGTTTCGCTTATGTTATTTATAAAATTTATGTGCTAATTCAACAATATATCAATTTTCAAAGGACAATTTATTATCTGACCACCAAATGCAAATTGATGTATATTTCCCTCCTCGGTTCGAGAGAATGGTAACCTGTAATTTTCAAGCTCAATAAATGATTTTGGTGCTTCTATACTCATATACGATAGCATCTTGCATCTTGATCACCTAAAGAAATGAAAAACCTTTGTCATCATACCAAAACAAAAATAAAATAAAGAATAAACAAATTTTTTGCAACAATATTATCTATAAGATAAAGCATATAGAGAGAACATGCAAAATATAGGTATTGACCGAGTGAAATGTTATGTAAACACTAATACATGTGAACTGTGGTTCATTACCTTTACACTGTCCATACAAACCAATCAGTTGTAGAATAAGTACCTAGCAAGTAGCTTCCCTTAACGGCATCATACATGCATAATAATAATAATAATAATAATAATAATAATAATAATAATAATAATAATAGAGATGACTTGCATTAGTCATTTGTATAATTGTAATCAAATGTTGCACATAGAGGCATAAAGGGAAGGATTTGGCAAAAATATAGTTGTTTACCTTGTGACCTTTTGTATGCCATCTTAAAATGATGGTGAAATTACCTTCTTACCCATCTCTCCTCCTTAATAAGGTAATAGAGAAGTAGAGATAGAGATGTTAGTTTCATAAAATTATCCAATTATTATCGGTATGATCAACTTTATTGTTGTTAATTTGTATTTTGTGTTAGGGAGGAACATATGAAACCTAGTTAAATATTCATCTCGTCGGTCCTTTTTTTCTTTTATCTCCTGTTTCTACATTTACTTTGTTCTCCTATTTCAAGTACTTATGTCAACATGTTAGCCTTTGTAGTACCGTATTCTTGTCGCACAAGAACGAGACTCAAGCGAGTTGGATCCAAAACAAAGACGGAAACAATGTTATGGATTATATGGTAGTTCAATTAGGAAGATGTTAGGATATGCCTTGAGAAGACTGGAGGCCTCAATCTCCCCATAGCTTCCTCAGTCCTTCAGACTAGCCCTCAGGCTTAGAATCAACATAAATAAACATCATCTGACTTTAGCTAACGACTTATACTAACCTATCACTAGCTGAGGACATACATAAAATGCACTAACAGCCTTCATATTTTTTTATTCATTGTTAAATTATCAGCCAAAACGTATATGTTTTTACTCCTCTATCATTGTTTTCAATCAAATGCAAGAAAATGAAGAATTCTAAAGGTAAACTACTAAAAATCGTAACTATGATTTCTTATTACTTCACATATAAAATCATACACTTAAAACATTATGAAACCTACATGATAGGAAAACACTCAATGACATAATTTATTAATAAATCATATATAGCCAAAGGCCATGTGAGTTTTAGTCTTTTGGATGTTAAATAGGGGTTAGGAAAATAAAATTTGAGATTATTGCCAAAGAAATAAATAAAATTATAAAACAACAAATCTTAACTTACAATTCAAAATTGAGATCGAAATGTCATTTTGGGTGGAAAAAAAGTGTTTTTTGTCATTGGAATCTATGAGGTTGACCATTGGCCCATTTGGGATCAACTCATCAAATCTTGTCATCAAAATCATAAAATAATTTAAGGAAATGGAAAGACATCCGGTTATGACAACATCATGAGAGATGATGACCTCATCATCTTATAACTCATTTGCATCAACTCCCCTTCTTTTCGAGCAAGACTCGTCATGGTGTCTACTGCTGGTCTTTACTATCACATTCTTATTGAGACTAGCTGTCAGCAATATTAGAAGTGGTTCGAGACATTATTGAGGAATCAAAATGGACCACCGGGCCGTTGTTTCAATTTCATGAAACATATCCTATATATACATCATCATTCTTTGTGTAAATGGATTCATACAAAACCGTTTTCCTTATAAAGAACGTGTTTATGATGCTTATTTAATCAAATTTTATACAATCTGTGTTTGATATAGTCATGTTGGTGTAGCCATGAGTGGATCCGGGCTTGGGCTAGGCTACGCCCTGGCTGGCCCAAATTTTTCGCCCAGAAGTGTTATTTTACTAATATCTTTTAAAAAAATTTATGTGTTGAGTTTGGCCCGCCCTTATTTTTTTTTTTAAATATTTAGTCTAAATAATCTTTTACTCCTTTATAAAGCCTAATAATTTAAGCACACTCCTAATCTATCATTAACAAACAATTACTAAACAAAACACCCATTATGGTCTATGCACTGTTCGTGCCTTCGCGCAAGAGGGGAGAGCCAGAGATACCAAGATAGGGTTGTTTTGACTGACGAGGTTCGATTGGATTTGGGTATAGTCATATAGGCCTATTCGATTGAATTTGGGTATAGCCCTATCATATAGGTTAGTGTTTGATTTATGATTTGTTATTATGGAGGGCAAAACCCCCAAGGTTTAGGTAACACCTATGTGGCAGGGCTTTGCCCCTTTTCACCTTGCCCACCACGTTGTGTAGTCTCAGTATGACTACCCAAATGGTACTTTAATAAGACTAATTAAATATATACACCTTTATAATTCACTAAAATCCTTATCCAACTCATATCTTCAAACCAATCGCCTAATTGACTCTAATATGTGGATTGAACTTAGTCAACTTTCATATAGATTTCAACTTAGTTAACTCAAACCTAACCATCTAATTAATGGGAAACTTAACATAGGCATCTCATTTTTCTAATCTCTTAGACTGGGGTGTTGGGTAACGCCCCCAGCCACCTAAGTTGGGTGGCGCCTCCAATACCACCTCCCGCTTGCTAAAGAGTGGCGCTATCATCAAGCTCGCCAATCCCTTAGCGATTCTGAAATGCTGATTTTGGTGGGCCCCCACTCTTTTGACCAATCAGATTTTTTTTTAAAAGACGGGGGGGGGGGGGGGGGGGGTTGCTAAATCACCCCTTGAATGTTAAGGGGGGCATCATTGTTGCCCCATAGCCTACGTGTTGTAAACGTGACATCTACATGGCGCTTTAAAGCCCCATGGGGCTTCATTCACACCCCTCAGCCTTAGAACCAGACGAATTAAACAGATTTTACTAAAATGATTAACTAATGAAAGAGTTCCCGTTTGGTTACTCTTGTGCATTGGGTTATTTGTCATAACCCAACTTCAAGAAAAATACCTTTTTATAAGACACAACTAGCCATAGACATTTGATTGCACACCACTATTGACTGAATAGTTGTCGTATTTATTCACTACTTAGAATAGCAACCATTTACTTTAATAGCATCACCTACTCAAAGTATCAAACTGAATTACATATAAAAGTTGTAATTTTATGAGAAAATAAGTCATCCTTCATAATGGATTGTTTTCATCTAGTAAGACACCATGTTGGGGATTTTCAGCACGAGTAAGCTAGAAAGGATGTTAGGAAATAATTCCTTTTGTTGATCAAACCATGGCAATAACGATCCAACAAGTTAAGACTCACTACACAGGGTTTAAAGTAGCTCAATCAGTTATCTTTTCTTCAGTCTTGTTAACAAACATAACACTAACTCTTATAAACTAATTAGAGTCCATCATTACTAAGAAGATCCGTATTAATCAAAGTATAAATTTTTACCAAGTGTTTGTGCTTATAAAAAAGAAAGCGAGTATATTAATCCATAGACAGACTTCTAGATAAACGTATCTCAAATTCGAACAAAGAAATCAAGTTCTTATTATAAACATTAAAGGAGAAGGTCGAAGTGTCACATTGTAATTACACGGCGAAAATGCCATTTCAAAAGCTTGACAAGAAAACCTAAAAGCCAGGGAACATACTGAATCTTTATGGACGACTTTGGGTAAGGAATAGCTCAATTTAGTGTCCTACAAATCTTTGGAAACAAGTGATCGATCATGTGAGCAGATTTTTGACAAGAACCCATTAACATATTTATCTTTGTTTAGTCATAATATTCTCTACAATCCAAGTATACTTTGTTCCATTCTCACTAACCATTTATGTTGTTTTATCATCCTTTTGCTTCCACTTTTTCTCAATTCCCAAGTTTTATTTCAATTCAAAGACAAGAAAAAGTAGAAGTGACATTCGATAGCTAGAGGTAGATAAATAGACCCCACCCATTTAATTAATTAATTGTCCAATCATATAGGAAACATAATGGTTATCTTTGTCATCAAAGTCAAGGTAAAAAAGGTATTATCAATCAATATAGTATGATTGGCACATTATATAATTAAAACTCTTTTATTGACATTGTAGATTTCTCTTCTTTATCAATAACACGGTATTTAGATTATATTGTTTTAATTTGTATACATTTAAGTTTTTAAGATCCAGGCAATCAACCACTATGTGTAGGTTTTCGTGGTAGTTTACATGGTAATATACAAGTATCAAGCCAATAAAATTCGACAAAAAGCCATTGTTTGTGTGGTACCGATAGTAGACAAACAAACATGATCTCAATGGGGAAAAGAAAAAATTCTTGTATATTCAAGCATGGGGTCGGGTCTTGTTTCGGGTACAATCTCTGTATGATATTGATTTCTATATGTTGCACGTTTGGGTTTGAGTCCTGGATCAAGCTTGCCACATTTTGAGCATCCACAATCTAGTGGACTAGTCCAAAGTAACCGGACCATCCGGTTTCAAAACACACCATTGTAGAACTTAGTTTGGAATGATTTGGTTCCTCTAGTGGACGAGTCCAAAGGTGTGAATGTGGGGCCTGCATTGTACTTTATGAAACAAAAGGGTTTTTTTGTGCGGTATATAAGTTAAATAAGAGGAAAAGTAGGTGATGGGATTGCGGTTTAGAATGGTTTGTCATGGTGATGTGGTGGTTTGGAATTCCAAACCATCATTGCCATTGTGGAAGCTCTTAATGTGATGACTTTTTATTGTAAATTGATGGTGCGGGTATGCATATGATATTTATTACATTTAGAGACGATTTATTAGATAAACTTGAGTTTGGGACTTGTATCTCTTCTATTGTCACTTTGGGAAACGCTAGAGATGGCAAGTGTGTTGTGTTCATGTGTTGAATAAGTGAACTTTGACACAATCCACATATTTATTCATACTAGAGACATCAAAACTAACCCGAATATATTTAAAATCACAGAACTCAAATACGGCCTGTGTAACCCATTAATCTAAAGTTCTAAACGAATCAGATAGGTTGGTGAGTTGTAATATATCAATTAAATGTAAACGGTTTGATTGACCTTACAAAATATATTTTAAGCAAATTTAAACGGGTCAATGGACCGGCCTAAAAGAAGTTGAAAATAGAGTTAGTATTTTAAATAGACTAGTAGGATAACCCGCGCGTTGCCGCGGGATCTAAATAAGTTTGCAATACAACAATGTGATTCATGTACAAAACACAAAAATGCAGATTTAATAGTACAACCAAGTACCTAGCATTGTGTTTCAAATAAACCATTCTTTAAAAAATACTTAGCTACTCGTGAAGTGTCGTGTGATCAAGTTGAATAAAATCATTACTTTTGCACCCCCTTTATTTCCTATTGACTAAGTTTGACGTGTTAACTCCAATTTGGAAGTATGTCTTACCATCCAAATGTTGAACATAGCAACACAAACAATAATTTATAAAATTATAGTTCTAGAAGTTAAATGATCAGTGAGCTGATAATATGCATATTGTTATACTTGATTACAAGTAAACATTTTTATATTTTTATTTAAAACAATAAGGTAAGTAATGCATTCATTGAAAGAAAAAAAAAACAGCAGATACATGCTTAAACATATTAAAGAAACAACGGCAACAATAAAACTTAAGTGATATATCATATAAGAACACATTTTGCATATTAAACATATAGATACTAATTTTAGACCAGGCAATCTTGGCCTAAAGCGAGGAAAATTTGTCAACTGATCTCAGCAAAACTATCGTTGATATGCAAAACTATGAACAGATAAAGAACTATTTTACACAATATTTACTAAAAGTAATCACTAACTATTACATTGAGATATAAATGTTTCACTAACCTATGTTTCATCTTATATGTAATCTTTTACTATAATTGTAAGAAAGCAGGTAAGTAGATCAACAAAAGGAATAAGTATACAAATATGGCACTTAGGTAACTGTAAATAAGAAATTAGGATACTTAAAAGGGTGAAGGGGGGTTGAGATGATTTTATGCAGTTACCTATAGTAAGTTCAGGAGTTCAAATTTGTTTTAAGGATAGTAGATCAGAGAGGAATGAGCCTTCACTTGATTTTGAAGTTAGCATGGAAGTAGACAGCCCTCTAGTGTCCGTAAAAAAAATCATGCCTGCATAAAATGACTTCTTTATTGGACTTAACAAACTGAAATTACAATATTATGGTCTGCAACAAAGGCCAACTGTATCTTACATAAAACTAAATTAATTGTTAAAAATAAATGAAAGAAATGATTTACCTTTCTAAGGATAGAATATTCCATAGAAGACTGTACCGCCAATGTCATGATCATGCAAGGCTACATGCCGAATTAGAAATCCAAAAATTTTGAGTTGATAAAATGATCAAGTGATCAACACAAAGACTATAACATATAAAATGAGAATATCTTACCATTAGAAAGATTGTGGAAAGATTGACGACAAACGTACATATTATTATTGCAATGAGATTTATAACTTGAACCCACCGTGGGGAATTCGGCGAATTTACAGAATTTGATGATTAACAAACCATCGTCTTCGCTGGCTACCCATTGTCTTTAGTGGGTATGGTTTCTTCAGAAAGTATGAGAATAGCGGATTCAATACAAATGGTTGATGATAATAATAATAATAATCTAATTTATTGATGAAATGGATGATGATCAATCAATTATGAATGATTAAATGTCATTATAATTAACATTAGGTAACTGCCTTCTTAAAGAAACTATAAGGTCGCGTCTTACGTCTCTTGAACAAAGTATTCAAGCAAAACTAAAAAAAAAGAATATTTTATCTCCATAGTTAGTGAACTCATGACCATTTTGTTAGTTTTATAATCTGCTTATTGATGTGGTGAATGAAAAAGCAAACTTATTCACTTTAGTCTCACTACACAATGCACATTTAAAAAAATGATAATTAGTTAGTAATGAACTAAAAATAGAAGGCATAACTATTGTACATGTAATATAGATTATAGATATAGTTTTTCATTAAAGTGTGTAGAATAAGATAAAACATTTGATTGCTTTCAATACCTTTATCATTGAAAGCATCCAATTAAATGCACAATATTGATGTCCTAAATTGTTAAAAGCACATGGTACAAGCATCTTAATGCATTGACAAGGGCATAAAAGGGAAGAAAAGTGGTCAAGTTTAGAGAATTACACTTGTGACTTTTAAGTTGCCACCTTAACTTTGACATTTTGGACCTTTTTACCCATCTCTCCCTCTTTATAATGTAATATAGATTAGATAACAATCCAAGAGGAACTCCTATCTACTACTTGTATGTATACATCTTTTGACAATCTAATGTGTGGTACTTAACATCCCGTAACATCCCGCTCGCTCGGAAATGCTCGTTTGATTTTTTGCTCGGTTTATAAATGAGTTCGATGGATCGGTTTGGTTTGTAAACGAGCTAAACACAAACAAGGTCCACTTGGCTCGGCTCGGTTCGACACTCGAATTAATTTTTTTTTTTAATTAATTAATTATATTATACACACACAGTATATATGTATAATATAATTTATATATACTCACAAATTACATTACTATATTTATGGTTTTATACATACACTTTATAAGCTTTGGCCCAATATTTGCAAATATACAATTATATCAATACTTACTAATCCAATCAACCCTACAAAATTTAATACTAACTAGTAGGTTCTCCCGCGCTTCGCGGCGGGTGTTGGTTGGTTAGTTACAGTACATGCACTAAGTATAGCAATCAATAAGCGTTTTACATAAACCGAAAACCATAAAACCTAACACGGCTATGGCGGTTGGGGTACCAATACAAATGTTGTTTATACGGTACGGTTACGGTTTGATTCGCCAAGTGATTAGTATCGATATCGGCAATAAAATCACTAACATATAATTACGGTAACTAATAAGAAAGCTCATAGCACAAACCATTGATGACCGATGCATACATGGTATTCTTAAAATCATTTTCAAAAACTAATTTAGCCAAATTAACTATATCCCTTGTCTTTTAACACCAAACACATAATTCACCCAAACCAAAATAAAACATATTACAAAACTGATCATATCAAAATCAAATAAGCGAATATAAAAAAATGTGACACAAAATAGGCGGTATAATTAGTAACCAGATATAATAGATTGATTATTACCTCTTTAGATAAATTCATAAAAGGAATCGAGCTCTTTCTTTAAGGCGTTTGGACTTTGTTTTCCCACATCTTATCTTCGCCAGCTTTCTTCCTGTTCGCCTGTACTTTCTTTTTCCGATTCGTCTCCGCCATATTTATGACGGCAAACGGTGGTTGTAGATGTGACGGCGAAGGTGGTTAACAGAGGTATTGTCGCAATATCACTACGTTTAATCACCCACCCGACAAAGCCACTGAATGTCAGAGATCGGCATGTACCGGCGTTGCCTATCGCCATCTTCGTTACAACCGCCTGTTCAGCAGTGCTGTTAGCCGAGGTCGGTTTCCGATTTAGCCCCAACTCACCACGCTATCTAAGATTGAAACCACTATCGTTGGTTGATTCCATCGGATTAGCGGTTGTCTTGCTGGCTCACTCTCAAAGCATGTCTTCTTTCTCTGTCTATTTTAGGTAAAAACTTCCAAAGTGAAGGGGCAAGGCAAATGAAAGATGTAAGTTAGGCCAACTTGGAAACGGGAACTGTTCTTATGAACTTCAGTTTGAAGTAAGGGCATAATTGTAAATAGCATGTTAAATCTGTCCATTTAGTTCCTGTTCATAAGACCAGACAGCAAATAATTATATATAGAATATGAAACGAAGGTGTTGACTTCTTTCTCTCATTAGTCATATGTTGTCAATCATATCCTAACATCACCCTATGCACATCGCGACATTGTCTCACCGTTATCAACCTAAGCCTCATCGTCGGTCAATCGGAACTCAGATTAGTGTCATCATCGGATAGTCGGACTTCAGTTGTCACCTGACAACGGAAAACATTGAAGGAAAACATCCCAAATTTATCATTGTCCTAATCATTCGCCACTCGCTCAGAAAAATGTGTGAAAAAAAATGCCCGCTCAGTTTTTAGGTCAATTGGAAACAAGTCAATCAGCACAGTTCAATTTGTAAATAGCCAAACATGAGCAAAGATCAATTCGGCTCGGCTCGTGAATACTGAATAGCTCTACATATCATTTTCTAGCTCTTCATAAGACTTCATCCTTATTTCAACGAACCACGACTATATCCTTGTACAGATTAATCAAAGACAGTAAAATTTGGTACAAGATTTATCAAAGATCAATCAGCACAGTTCACTATATCCTTGTACAGATTACTCGAGTAAATTGGCCTAGAGAAAGGAGTTTTATGCAATCCAAACAATTCAAACATACACAGAACTAATTCTTTCGATTCAGACTCTATAGTTGCAAAATAATTCACCAAAAACTTAATTAAACGACTCGTATACAAGGCAGAGAAACCACAATTTGGTACAGATTTATCAAAGATCTAAACAACAATACAACAAATAATAGTTAGATATACATAACATAATTATTACCTAATTACATCGAAATAGATGGTAAGCGGCAAAAAGTTGTGCTGCTAACCATAGAAAACAATTATCCACGCGTTATATAATCAGACTCTCCTCATTCAATTCAAACGTACAATGGATCAAAGTAGTAAAAGTAATGCTAAAGAACTAATTCTTTCGATTTAGACTCTACAGTAACCAATTGAAACAAAGAAAACACTCAAATACAGAAAATCGAATTAAAAATAACTCACCAAGAAAATGGGATGATGGAATCATAACTAAGCCTTGGTTCTGCATGATAAATGATAGAGAAGATGACAAGTTGATAGACTAA
>JAUTDX010005990.1:0-18983 GCA_030844895.1 Ambrosia x helenae
TGCAATAGATCATCCGTTTATACATACAACACCTGAAATATACAAGACAATTGGCATAGAACAATAAAGCCAATCACACGCTCAACAGAGAGCAACCGGATGCCCGATTACTACGTGCCAACAATACACGTGAAAAATATCTAAGTGAGGAATTACACAACTCCACTCTAAAGCCATAACAATTCTCAATACATTTGATGGACATAACACACAAATCATGGAACATTATCCAGGACACGAATGTATGTTAACATGAGTTAATATCATAAAACAACACATGTAAATGAAAACTAATAACAATCAATAACATGGTTCATGAACCCATAACTTGTGTAAATTAATACATGTTAATATCGTCATCAAGCAACTTTATAACCTAAACAAAACTAAGTTATATGTTAGCATGAATGATCAAATATATATATATATATATACTATATATATATATAATAATATATTCTATGCTAACTAATGTTATCATCCAACAAATACTATACCTATACAATCATGTATATACAAACACATACATATATATATATATACACATAATGTCGATGAGTCCACAGGTTTAGGGTATGTTTGGCAAAACTAGCTGGTGGCTGTAGCTGAAAGCTGGTAGCTGAAAGCTGGTAGCTGCAAGCTGTTAGCTAGAAGCTGGTAGCTGGAAGTTGAAAGCTTTTTAAATATATTTTGTTGTTTGGCAGAGTAGCTGGAGCTTTTAATAAAATGTATAAAATGACCAAAATAGGCATAATTAAAAGTTTGTAAAGAAGGTTTTTATTTTATTTTAAAATAGAATGGGTATTTGTGTCATTTGCTAATTAAAAGCTTGTAGCTAGTAGAGCTTTTTCTTAAACGCTACTACTAGTAGCTTTCACTATAGAGCTTTTTCTCCAACCTAAAAGCTTCCAGCTCCTTCAACAAAATAAGGCTTTCTATTGAGTAGGAGCTTTTTCTTAAAAGCTTGAAGCTTAAGCTCCTAAAAGCTCTTAAAAGCTCCTTGCCAAACATTACCCTTAATGTACTATGTAAAGTGCTTGTGAAATTCGTGTATGACCAATCATAAGCTAGCTAAGCGAATGATTACTGTGCAAACCATGACTCCCATACAAAACCTCTTGACCGTGGTGCCTCGTGCATTTACAATAAATACAACGTATGTATAGTAGAATACTAACACTCTTTTGTATGTAACTGGTTATAGCGACTAACCAAGAGTGGGGTGTCAACCCAATAGATCTATTAAAGTGTTTCATGGCTTTTGATAGCTAATGGTTATTGTGTAAATGTAAGTACAAGGACTGTTGAGCTCATGAACCAAGTGTCTCATGTTCCACATGGTAGTCACGATAGAATAACACATCAAAATGAAATGTACTAGAAATGTAGCATGCTTATTCCCCAAAATGGAAAACTGTAAAAATAGGGCCGTAAACTCACCTGGTGACGATAGATATGGTCCTGGTAAAGCAGAAAAGTGGAATAGCTACTGTCCCGACAAATGGTACCCTATGATTATCAACGACATAGTAAGTTTAACTTTCTTGTCGTTTACCATACAAGTTGTTCACCCGATTGTGGAATCTTGTGTTGGTTATATGCGGGCCATATTATGTGCACGTGAAAATCATTACTGTCTCATGCGTATTTTTGTATAGTTTTGAGAAATCTGAGCGTTTTATTGTAAAATGGTATCCATTGTGAACAAACTGGGGCCCACATGTTGTCATGGGCTATAAATTGTTCCCAATCTAACACGTGTGGGAGTTTTATGGCAACACAGGTGTTTTTAACATATGTTTATACCTTTTAAAATCAAAGCTAGTATTAACGCATGTTTATGGTCATTCTAACAAAGGTTATAATTATGGCCGAAAGTTCAACATGTATATTGCTCCTAAATCCGATTGTTTGACATAATACAACCGACTCACTAATGTAAATTAGAGTATAAAAGAGTAACCTTGTGTAAATGTAGGTACCTTTTCTTTGTATTGGCACATGAATTTATTAGAATGTAAACCAAGTTCGGATCTTGTTATATATATATACACACACACATACATACATACACGATTTTAAAAACCGATTTGTTGCCATCTACTCGACCCTTAATACATGTGTGTGCCCTTGTGTGCTCGAATGCATATATGTTTTCTTGGACCGAGGGTGGATTCTGCACATGGGTATATATATAAATGTCTGGGTGTATGTGTATTCATAACATTTGGCCTAATAAGTGTTTGTTTCAATTTTAAAATCAATGTGGGTGTGATCACATGAGACGACTACTTATTCATACAAGGCTAAGGGTTGTATTCGGGTGAATGGTGATAAGGGCTGATCTATATAAAAGTTTTGAAGTATAAATGACTTACCTAAGGATGGATAGTGATGATATGGATTCTAGAGACCTTGTGATTTTCCCTTCGGCTTGAGTGCTCCAAGTTATCTTGTGGTTAGTTGGTTATGGTTTGGGTTAGGGTTGGGATAAGTGGCCGATAGGTTCAAGTGAGGAAAAGAGTTTGTGTGTGGCAATGAGAGTGTTCATAGAGCTCTCTTATATAGTGGAAATCTTGGCAAAAGTCTCACTTGTTTTCTTATGTCCATTGTCAAGTACATGATCCATTCTAGTGTATAGTCTTGACTGTATGATAAGTGGCTTTTGAAGGAAGGTTTGGCCGAGAATCGTGTAGTTTTGGCAAAGATCATGACTAGGGAAGTGGTGTGTGCATAAGCAAGGCCTAATTAGGTGCAAGGAAGCTAATCTTGTCCCTTAGTGTCATGCATGGTGATAGAGGACGAAATTATTTACTGATCATCAAGATTTTGTGGGATCTTTGGTGTTTCATGGCTGCCAGGATCGAAATGAGAGAGAGAGAGGACATGTGGTGATTGGACAAGAGAATGTCTTGCTTGAGAGGTCATTGTCGGCCGATTTCCTATCCTCCTAAAGAGGAATGGATGTCATTTGTAAGGGTATGATCATGTAGGTTTGTTTATTTCCCATTTTAGTATAAGTAAGATTGAATCATGGTGATGTAAGGACTTTGTGTCTTGTGTATACAATTCAGCCGATGGGTGTCAAGAGGGTAGAGGATCTTTAGTCCAAGTACAATACATAATCACTTGATATGTCTCTTTCATTGTGGGTTTTGTTTCTTTTTGTTTTGTGTTCGGCCGATTAGGAAACAAGGGAGGAGTTTCTAGATCAGGTATGGAAACTATTATTTGAAAGTGACAATTGGTAGTGATGTGTGGTAGTTTTCGGCCGAGATCATAAAGAGGGAAGAAGGGAGCTGTTTTGGTTGACACTACACGCACACATGAGAGTTGGTTTGACATAGCATGGATATGGGATGACATGGGGATGGATGGCCGAGTATACATATATGTATATGATAAACAATGGTTCCTCATATCTAGTCCACTAGATCGATGTGTAGTCTGTGTATGTATATGTGTAGAAATGGCTGAAATTACATGGATATGTGTGACATGTGATGCGTTATGATTACTCATTATCAAGGGAACTTAATTATTGGATATTATCATAGGTTATCATAGAGTGTGATTAATCGTTTAAGCCAAAATATAACTTAGTTGTTTTAAGAGGCTCGATGACGATATTAACATGTATTAGTTTCCACAAGTTATAGATTCATGCACACATGCTATTAGGTGTTAACATATGATCATATTTGTGATTTATATACATGTGTTAGTGAGGAGTTATCATGTTTTATGGAGTTTTAACATCTAGTGATAAACACATGTTTGTTCTCCGGTAGCGGTTCATGATATGTGTGGGTGAAAACCTCGTGAAAACACTTTGTAATCTTTGGGTTTTGAGTAGATTGTGTAGTTTTCCACTCGGGAATTGTCACGTGTATTGGTTTTTGTTCATGTGTAGGAATCGGGTATTCGGTTTCTCTCTGTTGAGCGTGTGATTGGCTTGACTGTTCAATGCCAATTATCTTGTATCGTTCGAGTGTTGTATGAGTAAACGAATAACTTATTGCTTTTCTACAATAATTCAGGCTTCACTAGACTAGGGGTCTATAATGTGTGTAAAAATTGTCTAATTATGCACATGAATGACAGTAATAAACTAAATGCGTACGTACGTTGACCTGGATCATTAACTGGTGTCACATTCTCCCTTTATTTTTGGAATATTTTCCGCGAAATCGAGTTGACTTACGGGCCTCAGCCATCTTTGGAAAGAGAGCGGGATACTTTCGTCTCATCTGGTCTTCACGTTCCCATGTAAATTCGGGTCCGCTTTTTGCATTCCATCTGACTTTGACAAATTTTTCGCGGCTCCTTCTCAATTTCTAGACTTTCCAATCGCTTCTCAATGAAGTGGAGTTGATCATCAACGTGAATTTCTTCCGGAGGAATGATCAAGGATTCATCGGATAAACACTTCTTCAGATTGGATACGTGGAACGTGTCATAAACACCGCTGAGCTCTTCCAGTAGCGTGAGCTTGTATGCCACGGGACCAATCCTAGCAAGCATTTCGAAAGGACCTATGTATTCGGGGTTAAGCTTCCCACGTTTGCCAAACCGTGGCACACCCTTCCAGGGTGAGACTTTTAAGAGTACCTTATCGCCAACCTGAAATTCGAGGGGTTTGCGACAGCAATCAGCATAGCGCTTTTGACGATCTTGAGCAGCTTTCAAACGATCACGAATCTGAAAGATTTTATCGGTTGTTTCTTGAATTAGCTCGGGCCAGTAAAATATTTGTCTCCAACTTCCGCCCAACACAAAGGAGATCTACATTTACGTCCATATAAGACTTCAAATGGGCAACCTTAATACTAGTATGGTAACTGTTATTGTAAGAGAATTCAACCAAAGGTAAATTAGAATCCCAATTTCAACCGAAATAGATTACGCAAGCACGGTTTGAGGGTGATAGTCTGTACTAATGTCCAAACGAGTGCCTGGGGCCTCTATAAGGGTTTGCTAGAACCAGGAAGTGAATCGACTATCTCGGCCGGAAATGATTGAGAAAGGCACACCATGCCAAGTCACAATCTCCTTGATATATAGCTTGGCGAATTTCTCTAACTTGTCGATTTCCTTGATTGACAGGAAATGTGCAGACTTTGTCAACCTGTCAACAACTACCCAAATTTGGTCATGACCATTGGACGTCTTAGGTAGCTTGGTGATGAAGTCCATAGAGATTTGTTTCCATTTCCAGATGGGGATCCCGGTTGCCGCAGCAGACCGGACGACTTCTGATACCCACCTTTGACCATTGAACAAGTAAGGCATCGGATGACGTATGATGCAATTTCACCCTTAAGGTTGGGCCACCACTAGAATTCCTTCACGTCTTTGTAAATTTTGTGTGCTCCAGGATGAACCGAGTACTTAGACTTGTGGGCCAACTCAAGAATTAAATCGCGTAAACCACCAAAATGTGGCACCCAGATCCGGTTGGCGAAATAAACCATGCCGTCAGATCTCTGTTCCAAAAGATCAACCATCTAGAATAAAGACTCATTCTTCAGGTTTTCACCTTTCAGAGTTTCCTCTTGAGCTTCACGAATACGAGTTTGTGAGGTTTGTGTGGATGGTCAAACCTAGCGCACGCATACACATAGTCTTGACTCGTTACTTCCGGCTCAAAGCGTCAGCCACAACGTTGGCCTTTCCCGGGTGTCGTTCAGCAATTCAACCCATCTACGTTGCTGCATGTTCAAATCCTTCTGATTGAAGATGTGTTGTAAGCTCTTGTGATCGGTGAAAATGGTGCACTTAGTACCATAAAGATAGTGCCTCCAAATCTTGAGTTCAAAGATTACTGCACCTAACTCTAGGTCATGAGTGGTGTAATTCTTCTCATGAACTAAGAGTTGACGAGATTCATAAGTGATAACCTTATTCCTGTACATGAGTACACATCCAAGACCTTGATGAGAAGCATCGCAATAGACTACGAAATCATCGGCACCTTCGGGAAGAGAAAGAATCAGAGCACTACACAATCGGTTCTTCAAAGCTTAAAATGCTTCTTCCTGCTTGACTCCCCAATCTAATTTTTTGTCTTTTTGTGTCAAGACTATAAGTGGCTGGGCAATCTATGAAAAATTTTCGATGAACCGACGGTAATAACCGGCTAAACCCAGAAATTGTCACACTTCGGTTGGGGGTTTGGGCGCCTCCCAATCTTGGATTGCTTCAATTTTGGTAGGGTCGACTTGGATGCCCTTCTCGTTCACAACGTGACCAAGAAAATGAACTTCTCGAATCCAGAATTCGCATTTAGAGAACTTGGCAAACAACTTCTCGCTCTTGAGCAACTCCAAAATCAATCTAAGATGATGTTCGTGCTCGTCTTTGGTCCGCGAGTAGATCAAGATGTCTTCAATGAAAACAATCACGAATTTGTCCGAGTAAGGCTTGCAGGCACGATTCATAAGATCCATAAAAACAGTAGGAGCATTTGCCCAGGGGGAGACTTTCCAGGAGGTCATCTATCCTAATATTACTCTAACCTGAGTACGCTTAACTGTGGAGTTCACCTCTCATCCACTAACATTAAGCCTCAAAACGTGTTGGTGATTTAAAAGGCATTGGATTACATATGAACCAAGGATCTCTCCTTGCCAAGGCCAATGTGGGATTTGTCTGGGATGTCACATTCACCCCCTGCTAGAGTCTCATCGTCTCTGATGAGGTTTGACCCACCATCCCGAACGACACAGGAGTGGTTCTGATACCATCTATAACATCCAACCCTTCTCACCACTAATATTTTTCCGCTTTGCCCCGATGGGTTGCTCATCTAGAGCTCACGAATTTGTTTTTGGTTGCCCCGGCGGAGACTTCCCTGGAGGTCAGCCATCCTTCTACTACTTCCACTGAGCATGTTTAACTGTGGAGTTCTAATCTCATCCACTAAGATTAAGCCCCAAAACGCGTTGGTGATTTAAGAGACACTTGATTACATATGAACCAAGGATCTCTCCTGGCCACGACCGATGTGGAATTTTCCTGGGGTGTCACATTGACCCCTTGTTAGAGTCTCATCGTCCCTGATGAGGTTTGACCCACCATCCCGAACGGCACAGGAGTGGCTCTAATACCATCTGTAACATTCGGCCCTCTCTCACCACCAATATTGTCTGCTTTGCCCTCGCTGCGTTGCCCATCCATGATGCTCATGGATTTGTTTTTGGTCGCCCAGGATGTCACCCTCCTAGTACTACTCACACCTGAACACGCTTAACTATGGAGTTCACCTCTCATCCACAAACATTAAGCCCAAAACGTGTTGGTGATTTAAGAGGCATTGGATTAACTATAAACCAATGATCTGTCCTGGTCACGGATGATGTGGGATTTGCCTGGGTGTCACATTGTGGGAAAGAGTACCATAAAATAGGAGAGAAATGACTTGACAAATGTCAAATCAGCTATTTAAATATGTTTTTTTCAAAATTAGTTAATGACCTTATTGTCGTATTTTTATCCTTTTACTCATTAATAACTATTATTTTATTAAAAGCTATCCACTTTAAATGTTAACCATTGATCAAAATAGATCAATGGCTTACCTTGGGTTTTCAAGGTTTTGTCAAAAACAAAAAAAAAGGAGTTTCCATTTTATCCTTACCATATATATATATATATATATATATATATATATAGGGTATGGATCCTAAGTGAACCAACCTCTATTTGAGAACTGAGAGAACTATTCTGGACCACACATTTCTTATAAAGGTATATATATATATATATATAGGATTTGGTTCAAATGAGAACATTTCCCCAAATTGAGAACTGAGAGAACCATTCTGGGCCACACATTTCTCTAAGGCAATTTTTTTTTTTTTTTTTTTTTTTTTTGCAAAAATCGCTGCTTTATATGTAAGAAAAATTTTTTTTTATTTTTTTTTGTATTTTTTTTTCAGTATACACATGTGTATAATTGCATTATACACATATGTATAATGCAATATACACATATGTACAAGTGAAATATACACATATGTATAGCTGAAAAATGCTATATACACATATGTATAATTGCTATATACACATATGTATAATTGACATATACACATATGTATAAATGAAAAAAAAATTCAAAAAAAATAAAAAAAAAATTTCCTTGCATAAAAATGTGCGATTAAAGCAAAAAAAAAATTTTTTTTTTTTTGCCTTTATATGAAATGTGTGGCCCAGAATGGTTCTCTCAGTTCTCAAATAGGGGTTGGTTCTCTTAGGATCCCTACCCTATATATATATATATATATATATGTTGGATTAGTTTCTGTTTAACAGTTCTTATTATGAACACTTGTATTAGATCTATCAAAGTAAATTGCACAGCGGAATAATATAAGTGTTGTAAGTTAAAGTTTCACTTTTAACAGGAGTTATTACTCCCCCTCAATCAATGAACTAAAGCAGTAAATGAGAATCAAACAGTTAATGAATATAACAGAAGTAAATGCTCCAAATGATTCTCAATATATTAGGAAAGATTAACAACAAGGACTATCTAAAATAGTGGGATGAACCAATCTATTTATAGACTGATTAATACGAACATGAGAAGTATTTAAAGCAATATAATAATACTACAACAGGCTGTAGTATTGGAACTTGTACAAAGACTTTTGACAAAACTATTATAATACTAAACTACTGAATCTTAGGGCGGTGGGAAGCTTCTAACAGAACTGCTGATGAGTGACAAACTTCTGATGAGTATTCTTCTGAAGTTTGGTCTTCAGTAGTTCTTCAGAGGATTGTCTGGTTCGTCTTTAGAACTTTTGAACATTACTCTTCAGCACTTTTTATTAGCTTCTTCATACTTGTTATCTTCTTCTTCAGCAGTTTCTATACTTAGCAAAATATTGCATAATCTGATTAAGACTAAGGTATCAAAAGTGGCTTTGTCAATTGTCTTTGACCTTACAATCTCCCCCTGGATTGATAAAGCCAAAACCTTATCTAATTTTTATTGTCTTTCTTTCTGCAATCAAGTATTCTCCATATTTCTCTGACCATGGTGATCTTGAGGTGGTGAGCTTGTTGTTCTGTGAGAGATCCTTGTTCAGGTTCAAGATGTTGAATTGTAAGAAGGTCTTTTGTTGAAAGTATCTTCAGTTCATCTATGTTTTTGAAGACCTTTCTTGAACGATCTCTTCTTGTAATCATCACTGAATTTGAAGCAGTGAATGACCATTTCACAATGTTTACTTTAGACCTGTCAAAGTCTAGAGTATAAGGGACAATGCCCTTTTCTTGGTTTGTACCTGATTTTTTAGAGTCTTCTATTTCAGTGACCATCAGGTGGGATCTCCTTCTTTATTCAATATTAACAACGCCAGGTGCATCACTAGAAGTTGGAATGTGATGTTTAGTGATTACCTTGGTTTGTGTCTTGTCTGTTATGGTTTGTTGGAGCTGATTAGCATAAGTAGAAAGATCCCTGAATTGTGTGAGTAGAGGCTTTTCTTCAACTACAAATTCATCTTCAACAATAGTGTTGCCTTCAAGCAAAACCATTTTGAAGTCTGTTTTTACTTGCTCCTCTGGCTTCTTCTTGGCAGCAGGCCTTGTTGGGGGTTTAGAGTGAACACCAGAAGTTTGAACTACTAAAGTTTGTGAAACTTCAGAAGTTTTGAAATTCTCTGGATTTGACTGTTGTAAGCCTTGAATTTCTTGTAACTGTCTAGAAGAGTATCTTCTTTCCACCTTGACAGTTAAGTCTTTGAACCATAGTCATTATCTGCCAGTTCTTGTATGATTTAGGTCCTCTTCAACTCTCTATCTTTTTCTGTGGCAAGCTTGTCAGATACAAATTGTGCCTTGTGTGTAAGTTCATCAGTTGAGAGTCCCCTAAGTGAGTGTTTCTTTGTTTTGCTATGTTTGCTGATATAAGTCATCAGCTGTTGTCTTTTATCTTCTTCAGCAGCAAGGAGTTGTTGCTCAGCAACCCTATCTTCTTCTTCTAACTCACTTAGCTTTTCTTCTTAAGCTTTCAGTTTGTCATTAAAGCTCAAGTCTTCCCTTGCTTCTGAGCTGTTCCAGATCTCATCTTCTATAGCCTTCTTCTTTGTTGCCTTTAAACTCTTCTCCATTTTTTCTTTTGAAGATGATATGGGAGTAAGGTTCAAAACAGTTTTAGGAGGTGGAATAGGCTTTAGAATATCAACTGGAATCGGATCTGATGCTTTAGAAGGCTGTTCAGGTTTAGTGTAGGAAGTATCAACTACTGAAGTGTTGATCTGAGCATCTGATGAGTCACAAAATTAGAAGTTTTTTATATACATGTTTTCACCTTATTATCACCTAAAATCAGGCTTTTATCTTGGTATTGTCACGGTTTGTTTCCTTTTGATGATAATTGCAGGTATTGAAGGTGAAAAGTGAAAAGAAGTGAAAACTGGCTTAAAGGACAAGGATTTGAAGACCTTTTGCAAGGTTCCAGATAAAGCACGGCCGCGCTCTGGGCAGGCACGGCCGTGCCAACTGTTCCAGGTCAACAAGTCAACATTTCCAAGTCAACAGGAGTCAAATCTGGAGATTTCAGGAGTACACGGGCGTGCCAAAGGGAGGTGCACGGGCGTGCTTTAAAGCAGCGTGTTCTCCAAGGCTCAAACCGACCAAGACTGACAGACGGTTACAAAAAGCTAAGGAAGCACGGGCGTGCCAACCCTTGTACACGACAATTCTGCATGCAAGGACTCTGCAACAGTACCCGTTGTCTAGCATGGGCAAGCCAACTCGATGTCAAAGGCATGCGTGAGCTGATTTGCCTATAAATAGAGCCCTCCACTCCTCATTTTGGACATCCCATTTCACCCGAGTTTTACTCACACTTCAGCCACCTCTGGGGTCTTGCAAGTGACCTTTGGAACCTGGGATCACTCCATAAAAACTTGGTGAGAGAGAGTTGAGAGAAAGATCACTAAAACTCATCCAAAACACCTTCTTTAATCCACCAACACTCACACTATGTGTTATTCATGCACCCATGATAGTGTGATTGTTGTACAACCAATGTCTGGCTAGATTAATCAAGTGTTGTTAGGGTGAAGACTTAATTTTGGTATGGATTATATAGTTTATGTTTGTTAAGTGGTGTTGTGTTCTTGTTTAATTCTTTTCACTTAAACTTTTCTTGATGAATTAACTAACTAATTAACTAGTCTATGGTCTTGTGGGTGTTTTGGTAGGATGTGGGAGGACTCATGAGTGTACCCGTGGTGTGTAACAACCCACGCACTTGTGAGCTAACCAATTCCCACGAGTAGTGATTGGTCCATTTGTGGGTAGAAATACACATACTTAGAGACTTACTCCTCTACTACCAAAATCTCACTTAGGGTCGGTACGGTCTATATACTTGGTCCTAGTGATAAGTCAGATTTTAATCTTGCGACTTGGCTACATGGTCTATGTGTTAGCCTTGGCGCAAGTTAAGGTTTGATGAACCCGTGTTAAACGAAAACGGTCTTTATTTTCTTTTTTCTTTATACTGCCACACAGTTATTGATTGACCATTCACTCTTTAAGAAGTTAATTAATTCAAGTAAAAGATGATCTTGTACCGGTTGGTGTTGACTCTTTTATGTTATCAAATGGTTTCTTGTCCGGTCATGCTCCGGCCACCGGCAAGTTGTCCATAAAAGTCTTAAGTGTCTAGATGTCATTATCGCAGTATTGGGAGGTGGATCATTCAGGGTTGGGTATACACAGTCTTAAGTCATCTATTTGTCAGTATTGAGAGGTGAGCTTACCGGTTCGGGAGACCCTCACTTAAACACAAGAACACAGCTAAGTCTTGCGATAACAGTCACCTCTGGAGAATGCTGTAGCAACTCCAAGTTAAGCATAAGTGTGCACTAGTTCACACAACTTTAATAAACTATTTACTATTAATCCATACCAAGGTAAAGTCGGATCCCGAAACAACACTTCGTGTCGGTATTGATTTTTATTCTGATGACTCTCATTTTTCTTTCTTTTATTTTATCTTAGTTTTTATTAAAAGCAACTTGAAACTGAGTAGAGGAAGTCGTATCTTAGGGTTCGATACTCAGTACTTGCTATTACCTATACTACGCTCGATAGGTCCACTTGCCTATCGTGTGGGTTTAGACTAGTTAGCAGATATCGTTTTATTTCTATAAATTTAAAACTTCGATAAGTGTTTTAATTTGAAGGTCACCTTTAATAACCCTTTTTCATTGGATCTTCACATTTCCTTCAGGAAAGTGTTGACTGTAAAAAGAAAGTTCAAAAAGAGAACTAATCCACACGACATCAAAGTTTTTTGGCGCCATTGCCGGGGATACGACATATTCCAGAGAAAAGTTTTAGGTTGCTTGTTACTAATTGCTTTGCCAGTTTGCTTTTGTTAGCTTTTCAGATGGATCACATGGATGAAGATCGGTTCGTGACAAAGAACTTTTTCGATTATGATGGGTTTTATGCTCAGCAGTTCTGTGAATATTGTGGTGGACCTTCGTTCTACCACAACTGTGACGACTATCTGTCCTGGTACCTTCCAGAGTACTTCAGCCATTATTCACCCCCGCTTGAACCACCACCTTACAATCATTCACCATTTACTCAAAACCCCATTGAAGAAATCTACCATGTCAATGGTTGTCGAATAAGCTCTCAGCCACCCTCACCACCTAGATCTCCTCCTCCAGCATTTGACCCTATTCCACCATCACCAAATGTACTTGTCAGATTGTATCACTTGGGTTATTCACCACCATATATCTTACCCCAACCTTACCAATTTCCACCACCTTTACGAGCACCTGTCCCTAGCCCATCACCTTACATGTCATCTCCATTAGTCCACTTATTTTCCTCACCACCAAGTCAATTTGAACCGGAACCTGAATCCATACCTGAACCAGACCCTCCATTGATTGACTTGAAGAAGTTCACGGAAAATCTTGAGGTTGTCAAAAACTACCTCAGATATGTTTATGCTATGGAAGATGTTGCTGATGAAGAAGAGATAAAGACCCAGATCAAGGAAGAAGTTCGTGATTTACCCTTAGAAGCAAGAGAGGAAGCTATTGAAATTGCTCTTGTTCCCACCATGGAGGAAAGACTTCACACGTTCCATTCCTTGATAACAGAAGTTCATCTCAACATCCCCTATGCCGATTACCAGCTCAGACTACCTGCTCACTTTAAATTTCTGAAAGATATCCTCTCTCTAAAGGGTACTCTTGAAGAAGGAGTCATCATGCCCATCAACAAAGTCTGCTCAGCCATTATCCAAGGAAGAACACCTCCTGAGAAAGTTACCATCCCTTGCACTGTGGGGGAAAATATCTACACCAAAGCTATCTCCGACTTATAGATCGATGTCAGCATCCTGCCAGCCTCAATATTCCAACAGTTCCAGCAGTTGAGACCTAAAAAAATGGAGCTTTGCCTCACCAACCGTTTGGTGCGGTATCCTCGAGGAGTTGCAGAAGACGTTTTGATTGGCCTCAGCGATACTATTTTTCCGATAGACTTCGTGGTGATTGATACACCAGGGGAGGAGAGCCCTATCATTTTGGGTCGACCTTTCCTCAACACCGCATTGGCTCTATTAGATGCTTGGGGAGGAAGACTCAGAGTGATGATCAATGGTGAAAAATTGGGTTTTGACCTACAAAAAGTTATGCGGTGTCCAAGCATCCAGGATGATCTGACCGCCCCCATCACCGACTTCGGTTATCTTGCAGGGTACTATCTCTGTGATGTTTTGGGGGAGGGGGATGATTTTGATGATTGTGCTTCCTCGACAGATGAAAATGATCCCATGGTCCTTGAAAGTTATCGTATTGAGCAAGTTTTTTTCTCGAAGAAGAAGAACCCGAAGAAACTCAAATCCTAGAAAGAAGTCCTGATGAAAAATCCAAGCCCTCAATTGAAGAACCACCATCCTTGGAACTCAAAGAATTACCATCTCACCTGGAGTATGCTTTCCTTGAAGAAGACTGAAAGCTTCCTGTTATCATAGCAGCTGATTTGTCAAAAGAAGAAAAAGAGAAGTTGATGGAAGTTTTGAAGTAGCACAAGAAAGCAATTGCCTGGAAGCTGATGGATATTAAAGGTATTAGCCCTTCACTTTGCACACACAAGATCCTCATGGAAGATGAATACCGCCCTTGTGTGCAAAGGCAGAGAATAGTTAACCCCAAGATGCAAGAAGTTGTGAAAGAAGAAGTACTTAAGCTGCTTGACGCTGGCTTGATCTATCCCATTTCTGACTCACCTTGGGTGAGCCCTGTTCAAGTTGTTCCAAAGAAGGGTGGCATGACAGTCGTGACCAATGCTCAAAATGAACTCATTCCCACAAGAAAGGTCACGGGTTGGCGGGTTTGTAATTGGTTATCGGAAGCTCAATGATGCTACAAGAAAGGATCATTTTCCCCTACCATTCATTGATCAGATGTTGGAGAGATTGGCCGGGCACCACTATTATTGTTTCCTCGATGGTTTCTCTGGGTACTTTCAGATCCCAATTGACCCAGACCACCAGAAAACCATTTTCACTTGTCCGTATGGCACTTCGCCTACAGGAGGATGCCATTTGGGCTTTGCAACGCCCCCGCCACTTTCTAACGCTGCATGGTAGCTATCTTTCACGATATGATTGAAGAATTCATGGAAGTTTTTATAGATGACTTCTCAGTTTTGGAAGGTCATTCGATCATTGTCTAAGCAATCTCAAGAAAATGGTGGCACGGTGTGAAGAGGTGAATTTGGCACTTAATTGGGAGAAGTGCCACTTTATGGTAAAAGAAGGAATTGTATTGGGGCACAAATTTCAGACAAAGGGATCGAGGTTGACAAGGGCCAAAGTAGAAGCAATTTCGTTGCTTCCCCCTCCTACCACGGTCACGGGAATTCGCAGTTTTCTCGGTCATGCCGGTTTCTATTGAAGATTCATCAAGGATTTCTCGAAGATCGCTCGTCCACACTCACTCAGCTTCTTGAAAAAGATCGCGAGTTCGTATTTTCTGAAGAATGTCTTGAGGTGTTCAATTGCATGAAAAGAAGGTTGGTTGAAGCACCAGTTGTCATTTCTCCAGATTGGGACCTATCATTTGAATTAATGTGTGACGCAAGCAATACGGCGGTAGGAGCAATTTTGGGGCAAAGAAAATACAAGTGTTTTCACCCGATCTACTATGCAAGCAAAATCCTCAATGATGCCCAAGAAAATTACACGATGACTAAAAAAGAGCTCCTTGCTGTCGTATTCGCATTTGACAAGTTTCGCTCATATCTGATCTTGTCAAAGACCATCGTCTACACTGACCATGCAGCCTTACGCCATCTCTTCAATAAACAAGACGCAAAGCCAAGGCTCAGACGGTGGATTCTGTTGCTGCAGGAGTTTGATATTGAAATAAAGGACAAGAAGGGGCCGAAAATGTTGCAGCATATCATTTGTCTCGTCTCGAAGAAACGCCACCCGACAAAAAGGGAGACGAAATCCATGACGACTTCCCTCATGAACAGATCCTCCGGATCGAAGACCCAGACTCATATCCCTGGTACGCTGATTATGAAACTATTTAGCCAGTGGAATGCTCATTAAAGGACAGTCGCATTATGGAAGGAAGAAATTCTTTTCGGAATTGAAGTATTTTTTGTGGGAGGATCCTTATCTCTTCCGTATATGCCCCGATCGTGTTATTCGCCGGTGTGTTCATGGGAAGGAAGCCCAAGAGATTCTACGACAATGCCATGGAGGTCCTACAGGAGGGCACCACGCCGCAGTGACTACGGCTCGAAAAGTCTATGAAGCAGGATTTTATTGGCCCACAATCTTCAAAGACGCCGCCACTTTCGTCCAGGGATGTGACGCATGTCAGAGAGCCGAAAATATCAATGCCCGCGATGAAATGCCACAAACCGGATTTGTTTTCTGTGAGATCTTCGATGTTTGGGGTATAGACTTTGGGGGAGCATTCCCACCATCTAGGGGGAATCTCTACATTCTTGTTGCAGTTGACTATGTTTCTAAATGGGTGGAGGCACAAGCACTGCCAACGAATGATGCCAGGGTTGTTGTCAAGTTTCTGAAAGCTCTTTTTGCTCGGTTCGGGATACCAAAAGCTCTCGTCAGTGATCGAGGAACCCACTTTTGCAACAAGCAGTTGGAGAAAGCACTACAGAGATACGGTTGTCAGCAGAGGTTCTCCACTCCTTATCATCCCCAAGCCAATGGTCAGGTAGAAGTTACAAATCGGGTGATAAAAAGAATCCTTGAAAGAATGGTGGGGATTGACAGAAAAGATTGGGCCGATTGACTCGATGACGCACTTTGGGCACTACGTACAGCATACAAAACTCCGATTGGTACCACTCCGTACAGACTTGTGTACGGGAAGGCGTGTCATTTACCATTCGAAGTGGAGCACAGGGCTTACTGGGCACTGAAAGCAGCAAATTATGATCCTGAAGATGTCAAGCAACATCGACTTTTTCAACTTCATGAGCTTGAAGAACTGCGCCGGCAAGCTTATGATAATTCACGCATCTACAAAGAGAAAACCAAGAAGTTCCATGATCAGAGACTCAGGAAATGAGAACCGTTTCAAGAAGGTCAGAAGGTGCTAGTCTACAGTTCAAGACTCAAGTTGTTTCCTGGAAAACTGAAGTCAAGATGGACTGGGCCATACATTGTGAAGAAGATCTATCCTTACGGGACAGTAGATTGGAGACAGAAACGGGAGTCCTTGATGTGCTAAAAGTAGTTTAATAAAAACAACTAAATTAAACTTAAACTAGACACTAAGAAATACTCTAGACTCTCTAAAACTAAACTACTTACAGGCAAGTGAACCTATCGACTGTATTATAGCTAAAGTAAGTCCGGATATCGAACCTACGAGACTCTAATGGAAAACGTAAACTAGACTCGAAAACTTATCCTAAATATTTATTAAATTTATTTATTATTTTAGAGGGGGGTTTTACGAAAAACTAAATTGCAATAAATAAAGATTAACTAAAATAAACAAGCTGAACTAAAGACGAAAACTGAACTGAATTCAAATGATGGTGAGAATACTACCTAGGTTAGAATCCTACTCATGACTGATGAACTTCTATGGTTTGGAACTAGCTATGGAACCGGGATCTTCAAATACTAAACTTACAGGATAAACTAGAGGACCCTCGACCCTTCTCAAGGAGAAACCTAAGGTTACCTATAAGCCGTTAAACTACCAATTGAGAGGTTACCCTACAGACTTACCTACTCTGATGATAAAGTACCCGCTAGACAGTCTACCTTACAGCGCGAAAGCCTCACTACACTAAGAGTGCAAGGGGTAACTATAGAAAACCTGACTTGACTCAATATGCAAGTAATGGTAAGGAAACTAGGATGATCTTCTTCTTACAAAGCATCTAGATCTAGCAATTTTACACTCTAGACATATCGACAATCCCGCACCTTACAGCAATTGGAATTAGAAGAATACCTAGAACTACCCAATCAACAAAAACCACTCCTATGGAAAACACTAGCAATTTACCATAAAATATTTGTTAATACACAATCCACAACCTAACACGCATTCATACATGAAAGACATTCACAAAAACGCATGTAGAGTAAATAATTATTAATTGAACAAAACTAGGTACGCATATACACCAGATCAAAAATAATCAAAGTCTTTACTGAATCATCAATCCACAGTCAAGTTCCAAAAACCATAAAAACAATCATTCAATCATGAGTTATTCATCAAAACCTAAGTAATAATAAAAGTCTACCCAATAAACATTTCAAAACAGGAATAAAATCAATTCTAAGTTCATGAAACATAGTTTGCAACTCAAAAGAACAAAGGAATGAAGAAACCGAATGATTAACACCCGAAACTCTCAATCCCAATGCTCAAAATCATGACCCTGGCTTTTCTCTCACCTCCTAGTGCTCCAGAGCAACTTTTTTTCGTCAAATGTGATGATAAAATCGATTAATAGCCGTCCTAGGGTTTTTAATATCGAGATTGGGCCAAAAACCCAATTTTTCACGACATTACTCCCGTCGCGTAGCGCGACAGGCTTCAGGTTTTTTAGTCGCGTAGCGCGACGAGGTTCATAAGGGGGATCCGTCGCGTAGCGTGACCAGATGTGCTCTACCCGTCCCGTAGCGCGACGAGACATAATTTCCATTTTTTCCTTTTTTCGACTTCCCGATCAATCGCGACTCGTCCGGAGGCTCGTTTTTTCTCGTTTAAGCTCAATTTTACTTCCTTTCTTGTCCGGACTCCTGTGTAACACAAAATAATAAATAACTACAAAAATACCAACAAAAACTGACTCGAAAATAATATAAACTATAAACCGAAAACAGATGTATTTTGCAATACATCAAATATCCCCACACTTATGTTTTTTTCGTCCCTGAAAAAGAATTATGCTATGGAATCACAGTCAGGCTTACATCCGGTTTCAAAACATAGGTTACTTAATTTATAATCTACTAACGTGTTGATTGCGATTGCAGGTATAGTGATCCTCTTAAACCCAAACCGGTTTCCAATCCCCTTTTTATTTATGTTAAGTTCATGTTGATTAGTCTATCTAGGGTCTCACTCTAAGGAAGCCACGGTTCCTCCTAATCCCGCCTCAAGCTTATGAAGCTAAAGGAACGACCAATTGACCATTTCTCCAACCGTCTTATGTAGAAAACCAGAGAATTTAAAATCACTTTTTTTTTTCATCTCAGCATAGTTAACTTAGAGGGTGTGACCAATCCAAGTCGCTATCACCCAGTGGCTATGCACCTTAAGATTCAGCATTTTCCGCTTTGATTTCTAATTAATTCATGAGCTTTTTAGATATTTATTTTCAGACAATCCTAGATGGAGTCGAGTCCGGAGTCACTATCCCTAGAAACGACACCATTGGCCTTGCCCTTATTTTATATCCAGCTCTTTTTTTTC
>JAUTDX010005991.1:0-31504 GCA_030844895.1 Ambrosia x helenae
CCATTATCCAGTAAATTCAGTAATCTTCAAAACAAGTCTTCCAGCCTCCAGTTCCCAAGAACAAGCAACGACTTCATCATATCCCCTAGTTGCAATCACCCATCTTCATCAATTATTAGAAGGGCCAGTTGAAGCTTCCCTAAGCTCCAACTCAGTCGTTGCCAAACTCGCCAACGACCCATCCTTTGTCTCAAACCGGATCCAGAGATACATCAAGGACTACCAACACTCTCCAAACTCAGCAAACAATCTTCAGGAGAGAATTTTTCAATCTTAGTTTTCAAACCCAATGGTTCTTCTTGACTGTACCAGGAACACGTCCATGCTCCCACTGTCATAGAATCCCCTGACTAGTTTAGACTTTCGACCTCGTTCTGCTAACATCTCTGCTCCAGACTTCACGTTTGCAAGATGAAATCTCTTAGCAGCAGATTTAGCGAAACCCGACTTTGTCTTGCTTAACCGAGGCGGTCACTTCCTCGGCAGGTACATCCACCATGTACAATGACCCATGCTTCTCACCATGAGCAATCACCAAATTCCATTAATCGTCTTCCATTTACCACCACCAAAAACTTATTTCAGTCCTTGTTTATCCAGCTGACCAATATAAATTAATTTCTTCTTCAGACTTGGAATCACCCTGACATTCTTCAGTTTCCATGTAGTTCCCAATGAAGTAACCAGATTAACATCTCCCATGCCCGTTACATCAAGCATCTTGCCATTAGCAAGGCGTACCTTCCCAAAGTCGCCACTTTTAGATTCCCATCGTTCCCCGCTGTCCATGGCGTGAAACGAAGCCCTGAATCCATGACCCAAGAGTCCACACAGTTTTCCACACTAAGTATCAACGCATCATCATCATAAACGTCTCCAGCAACTATGCTTATTTCCTTTTTCGCATTTGGGCATTGACTCTTAACATGCCCATCTTCTTTGCACATCCAACACCTCACATATATAATAATAATAATAACAAACAAAGAAGATTCCCACTTAAGAAAACTCCCTTATAGAATTATCTCATAAGCCAATTGATGGAGTCATAAGTAAAAACAAAGAGGAAACGAACATATGGACAGGTAGTTGTTTGATTTATCAGTTCACCTGTTACTATATATCAAAAATACATGATATCACAACCAAATACTTTTATTCAAGAACCCAACCCTTATAAACTATTTACACACTGAATCAACAATAAAGAAACCCTAAATACAAAATCGTCTAAAACAACTCATCATCTAACTATACACAAACTATCTAGATTGTAACCGGAACAAACGTACAGATTCGAGATGAATCAGACGAAGACCTCACAAACCCTAGACTTTAGAGAGATGACTCGAGTAAAGTAAAGGACAGATCAAAACTTGCTAAACTCGTAAACAACAACGAGCTGCTGCTTATATAGAGATGATATCTGGTTCGGGAGAAAGCACACCCGAACCATTCTTGGCCGTTAGATTAGATTATGAAAGCACACTTTCGACAGATCTCCACCCTTGATCATTCTTATCCGGATCGCCACATCAGCATTGTTCACGAACCATTTGGATGGGCTAGACCTCTGTCCTGGGCTCCTGTCTTGGGCTTCTACCAGATCAGACTCCTTAGTTAGCCCCTATGCCATCCATATTCTCTACCCAATATCCAATAGCCCAACCTGCAATAACTCTCAAACAAATATTCAAATTAACACTTGTAAATAAATCAAAAATATTTATCGAATTATTATTTTTATTTATAAACTGAATTATTTTGTAATGAATATTAAGATCACAATGTATCATATATTTTAACACCCCTCCTTGATCTTAATATCCAATCAACCAAAAACCTTTCCAGAATCACTGAAAGCCAAATGGGTCAAACATGCCAGAGACCCATATATCTCTTCATGTTGCCCTACTCCCAATCCTTTAGTCATAATATCTGCCAACTGTTTTTCAGTACTAATCTTAACAGTCTTAATACTTCCCTTTGAGATCAATTCTCTAAGAAAAAATAAATCAACCTCAAAATGTTTTGTCTTATCAAAGAAAACTGGATTTCCAGCTATGGAAATTGCAGAACTACTGTCACAAAACAGATTTACTGGTATCTCAACTTGAACTTGCAGTTCTTTAAGAATGTTTATTAACCACAACACCTCACAGGCAGTAGTACACATAGCCCGATATTCAGCTTCTGCTGAAGATCTAGCCACTGTAGACTGTCTTTTGCTTTTCCAGGATATCAAGTTTTTTCCAAGAAATATACAAAAGCCAGTCACACTTTTTCTAGTGTCAACACATTTTTCAGCCTTTTGATTCAACTTATCAGACTCATTTAAAATAGTTGCAAAACATAAACATCCAAACAACTTTAAATGACCTAGGAAGGGTTTGAAACCAAAAATAAGCTCATAGGGTGTTCTTCCATTCAGCACAGATGAGGGTGTCCTATTTATAAGATAAGAAGCAGTCAAAACACATTCACTCCAAAATCTAACAGGTAGACCACTTTGGAAAAGTAAAGACCTAGTAACATTTAATAAATGTCTATGTTTTCTCTCAACTATCCCATTCTGCTGTGGGGTGTATGCACATGTAGTTTGATGAATTATACCTAATGACTTACAATAGTTAATCATTTGGTTATTCACAAATTCTAACCCATTATCACTTCTAAAACATTTAACAATTTTAGAAAATTGAGTTTTCAGAATGTTAACAAAATCTTGAACATGACAGAAAACTTCACTTTTATTTTTCATTAAACACACCCACACAGCTCTAGAAAAATCATCAACAATTGTGAGAAAATACCTAAACCCCTCCTTACTAGCAACCTTATAAGGCCCCCAAACATCAAGGCGAATTAATTCACCCAAGTTGGTGGTCTTATGGTCACTTAGAGGGAAAGGTTCCCTATGTTGCTTAGCCTTGTGACACACATCACAAGGTAAGTCTTCTTCTTTATTTAGTTTACAACCTATGACATCCTCAAGTTTATGTAACACAATATCAGAAGGATGCCCAAGTCTACCATGCCATAACTCATATTGTTTACTAATGACACCTACCTTATTACACACAAAAGATCCACCACAGAAGTATAGACCCTCTAGTTGGTTACTAGTCACCAGGACTTTCTTGGTTGACAAGTCCTGAATGTAACAATTATTTTCATCAAAAACCAACATATAAGTGATTATCCTTGACTAACTTATGTACAGATATAAGATTTACACAATAGTCAGGTACTACAAACACATCATATAAAGTAACCTTATCATTTAATTTTAATGTTCCAATTTTAGTTACTAATAGCATTTGTACCCTTAGGATGCTTCACTTGTATGTTCAAATCAGAGACATCAATGTAATCTGTTAAACTATGTTCACTAGTGACCATATGTTGATTTGCCCCTGAATCTATAATCCAACCAATTTTTAGTTTATTATTCCCTACATTAAAACAGAATATAGGTTTTGCACACACATTAGCACAAAAAGGAGAAAACAAACTACCTGAAACATTATGACTTTGAGGAGGATCAATTGTCTTATCTGAAATCAAACTTAAAAGTTTAGACAACTGATCACTAGTCAAAGTAGATATAGGAATATCAGTTTTTTCAGAACAAACATTATTAGCAACAACCCTTTTTCCCTGATTTCCTCTGGGCTTGGCCCAAGGAGGATACCCAATCAACTCAAAACACTTATCAATTGAATGTCCAACCTTGTTACAGTGTGTACATTTCAAGTTAGGATTATAGTTTTTTGTTACTCTTTTAGAAAAATCAACAGTTTGATTTGCCTTAGAAACAAAACCTATTGTTTGACTCTTTTTAGATACACTGCTAGAGTTTCTATGGGATTCCTCCCTAGAAACAATGGCAAATGCCTCTTTCACAGTAGGCAATGTATCTTTAATTAGTAAACTAGTTCTAACACTTTGTACACACTGTCCAGACCCATCAGAAATTGCATAAGCTTGATCATACTACTAAAATTATTAAACTCCCTAGCAGCATTACATGTACAAGCAGGTAACTGTAATATTTGATCTAACTGTTTCCACATAATATTCAGTTTATGGTAGTATTCAGACACAGACAAACCACTTTGGTTAAATGAATTAATTTTCTGATAAAGATCAAAAACTATTGACCCATCAACTTTATCATAAGTTTCTTTTAATTCTAACCAAACATCACTAGCCAGTTTAGAGAACACATGCCCCATATACAAATCCTCACTAATAGAGTTTAAAATCCAAGTCAAAACTATAGAATTACATCTATCCCACTGTCTAGCAAGAACAGGATCAGTTTCAGATTTTATACAAGATTTATCTATGAACCCCCATTTATTTTTTACTTGAAGAGCTAAAGTTAAACTGTTTGCCCAAACATTATAATTTTCTGACCCTTTTAACTTTATTGAAGTAATAGTTAAGTTGCTAGAATCAGAAGCATGCAGATACAATGGATTACTAACATCAAGTTTACTAATAAGTGTTTCATTATTACCAGGGTCACCATTTCCTAACAAATTAGGTCCCCTAGGACTTTGTGGTGGATCCTGATCACCCATAATGTACTAGCACAGTAATCAATCAACACACAAAGCAATCAAGAACACTTATCGACAAACAAATTACAGTAAACCAAGAACACACAGAAACACAACAGCACCCCAAATAAACTCACACAATGGCGAAGCCTCGCTGGTGATCCAGATAGCCGGTTCCTCAAGGGTACCGACCCAGGTCCTCACGAGGGAGCCCCTAAAACCTCTAGACAATCCTTAAAGCTAAACAGGAAACTCAGTCCTGGCAAACGACTCCCTATACCACAACTCTATAATAAAAGAATAAAAGGTATGGAACGATCTCACTAAGCAAAATCCCAAGTTAGGGTTTCCAACAAACTCGTAGTGTCAACCTTCAAGGGTTGATCACCAGAGAGCAAAGAATATTTGCACTCCCAAGAACAAGATCCAAGCCAATCAGCTCCAACAGATCTCAGTTCCAAACACAGCGGAATACCAAACACCAGATCCACACAGGTCACAGATCTACCAGGAGATTCAAAAAGAAAAATATCAAGATCAACCACTGGACTAACCTAGGGCTCTGATACCATGTCAAAATACATGATATCACAACCAAATACTTTTATTCAAGAACCCAACCCTTATAAAACTGTTTACACCCTGAATCAAACAATAAAGAAACCCTAAATACAAAATCGTCTAAAACAACTCATCATCTAACTATACACAAACTATCTAGATTGTAACCGGAACAAACGTACAGATTCGAGATGAATCAGATGAAGAACTCACAAACCCTAGACTTTAGAGAGATGACTCGAGTAAAGTAAAGACAGATCAAAACTCTGCTAAACTCGTAAACAACAACGAGCTGCTGCTTATATAGAGATGATATCTGTTTCGGAGAAAGCACACCCGAACCAGTCTTGGTCGTTAGATTAGATTATGAAAGCACACTTTGGACAGATCTCCACCCTTGATCATTCTTATCCGGATCGCCACATCAGCATTGTTCACGAACCACTTGGATGGGCTAGACCTCTGTCCTGGGCTCCTGTCTTGGGCTTCTACCAGATCAGACTCCTTAGTTAGCCCACTATGCCATCCATATTCTCTACCAATATCCAATAGCCCAACCTGCAATAACTCTCAAACAAATATTCAAACACTTGTAAATAAATCAAAAATATTTATCGAATTATTATTTTTATTTATAAACTGAATTAATTTTGTAATGAATATTAAGATCACAATGTATCATATATTTTAACACTATACAACTCAGCATCAAATAGTTCTAAATGTGGCCTTATATACAAAATGGCTCTCAAGTACATAACTTGATCAACGAAGCAATATTAGCAACTAAAGATACCAACGATGCTAACATTTACAAACGGTTCTAGGCACCGTTAGACCCACATAGTACCCGAACCGAGAACACACAAAAAAGTTCGGTTCCAGTCTAAGATTCACCACTAAAAGGTTCTGGTTTGGTATCGGGTCGGTCGGGTCGGGTCGGGTCGGTGTCAGTTCCGTTATGACTAGTCAGAAACAGGTGATCACCTCTACATGTATTCAATATAAAAGATATAGGTAGCGTTTGGCATGATGAAATAAATGGAGAAATGGAATGCACCATTACGAGGTTTTGACTAGTCAGAAACAGTTGATCACCCATTCCACAAGATATTTCATTCCCTCAAAACCATTCCAACCACCCCATGTTTTTTTTCTTTTTTTGTCATTTCATCCCTCATTCACCCTTTACTAACAACATCATAACCCACTACCCACCACCACCATTGTCACCACCCACCACCTTTGCAATCACCACCCACCACCACCGCTGTCACCACCCACCACCGTCGCCGAACTACCCACCACCGTCGTCACCACCCGCCACTGTCGTCGCCGCCACCCACTACTACCTTCACTTACCCACCATTGCTGCCATCCAACACCACTCAACACCGCCCACCACCTTCACCCACCCACCACCATCACCACCGCCACTACTCACCATCGTCACCCACCCACCATCACTGCCATCCACCTCCAGCCATTACCACCGTTGCCACCAGCCACCAGCCACCACCCACCACTGTCGTCGCCACCTACCACCACCTACCATCTCCGCCACCAACCACCGCCACTACTCACCGGTGTCACCCACGTACCATTACAGCCATCCACCTCCACCTTCCATCGTCACCACCACCGCCGCTATCGCCAAACATCACCACCCACTATCACCGCCACTAACCACCACCCACCACATCCACTCACCACCAATTTTATTCCTTCATCTTTTCCTGCCTATCCAACAACATAAAGTAATGTTTTATTTCATTCCCACATGGCAACCAAACAAAACATGGAATAGTAATGCTCTATTCCATTACCTCATCCATTTTATTCCTTCATCCATTCTATTACCCCATGCCAAAGCCCATATGATTT
The DNA here is from genome assembly GCA_030844895.1 of Ambrosia x helenae. Taxonomy (NCBI): domain Eukaryota; kingdom Viridiplantae; phylum Streptophyta; class Magnoliopsida; order Asterales; family Asteraceae; genus Ambrosia; species Ambrosia x helenae. Next base: position 7,014 of record JAUTDX010005991.1, read on the forward strand.
TTCTTTTTTGGCAAGTTTCCAACCCAAATTTTTATCCTTTGGCTAAGAGTGCGGGGAGGGGGCAGCGTTGCCCCAAGGGCTTGGAGGATTCCACTGGCATGGGGTGGGGGGGACTCTGAGGTGGCTGCATGTTATTGGTGGTTTTTTTTATTAAATCTTACACACAAACAATAATAATATTCAAGATTTTTTTCACCCCCTTCCATTCCCCACCATATTTTCACTCTTCAAACATAGGTCTCACAAGTGTCATATGACGCTTCATGCGCCTCTTTTCCCCCTCCACTCCCTGTAGTCTAATTATTGTTAAGATTAAAAAGATAGCAAAACAAAATTACTTTATCAAGTAAATTGGTAGAGGTCACCGTTGAGATTGTGTTAACAAATAATCAAGCAACAGAATACAAAATTTTGAAACTTTACCCTCAACGAAGATCACAGAAGCTGAAAAATCAAACCTGTGTATGGAAGCATGGTCAACGATTTTTTTGTTCGCACTGATCGATATTGTTGTTCGCATCGATCAATTGTTAAATCCTCGTTTAACACTTCAACCTTGTTGCTATCAATCGAGCAAACACAAACAGATGGTTATCTTATTGAAGCATTTTTTACTACTTATGAAGCTGCTAACGTCATCAACTCCACCCTTTGCAAAACTTCATTGGACGCTTTATCTCCTTAAGGATCTTGAAAAGCCAGTTGCGCTTCGATTGGTATTCAATTTTGTTACATAAACCTTAAAACTGAATGGTATCAAACGATTAGTTTTAAGTCACAATCATCCACTTGGAAGCAAACTTACATAAAACACAATAAAACACAACCGGAAAAAATACAAGCAATAGAAAAGCATATTTGGAAGCATATTCACCGGTTGTCCCTTGATTCAAGTTCTCTTTCTTGTTATCGGGAGAATGACGATCTGAATCAAACAAAGACGTCGGCCGCAAATACCGGCACAAAACAACCATAGTGCAATAAGACTCGTACACTTATAGCAACTTAACCCCAAACAAAACACACTTGAATCAGACCTGGAAAACAACCTGTTAAAATTATTACATAATAATTTTTCCTTAATCCAATTTTATTTCTTTTAAGTGTTAGAACTATAATATTTTGCATAAGGATGTTTGTAGGTTTTGGATCGGGTCTTCTAAGAGTCCAGCTCAGTTGAGAGTCCAAGTGAGAGTCCAAGCCCAGTTCGTTGAGCCTAAACTTGAGTCTAGCTTGGATGTATGCTGACTTGGCGATCAGTGTGAAGAAACACAAGTTGCTGTGGTCCGTTGATCTTGTTGTGCCCATCTAATCCTGGTCGTTCCTTTTGTGGTTGTGAGAGAGCCTTTATATAGCTCTCTCACTCTCTCTCCTGGTCATAACATTGTTCTCAGTCTTTCTCTCGAAACCATAGTTCTTTGTAATCTCTTTCTCTATTCTTGTGATCTAAGAGTTGTAATCAGATTCAAGATGAATCTGTTATAGTGATTCTGGTGTAGATCGTTGTACTGAGATTATTGTGTTATAATCTCAAAAGTTGTAGAGTGTTGAGAGATTTTAGTATATTCTCTTTAGGGTTTGTATTTTGGTTTGGGATTAGTAATAATAATAAGTCTTTTTGTAATTGATTCCATACTGTTGACATGGTATCAAAACTATAAGCTCTTGATTGTTGTCTCTTCTGTTGTACTTGTTCTTGTTCCTGCGTCGTCTGTCCTGTACCTGTCCTGATTCGTTGGATCTTGGTAATTCTTGGTCAGATTGGGGTTTCTTCATAATCAATGAGCTTTGATCTGAATAGTAGACGACTGGAAGCATTGATTCTTGCTCGCTGGTGTTATAACCCTATGTAACACTGCGAGTTGAGGCGAAACCCTAACTTGGGTGCTTATTGGTGATATTGTTCTGATTTGATTTCTTTTAGGGTTTGTCCTAGGAAGTTATTGTTCAGGGCTTGAGACCCGTGATTAGCTTTAGGGTTCAGTCTAGTAATTAGTTGGCTCCCTCATGAGGACCAGGGCTGACACCATTGAGTGACGAACCGGCTATCGAACACCCATGAGGCTTCACTGTGTGTTCTTGTTTTGGTTTGTTTCTGTGATTTCTTTTCTGTAACCATTCGTGTGTGTCTCTTGTGTCTGATTATTGTTGGTTGTATTTGTGTGTTTTGCTTGCTGATATGGCTGACCAACCTCCTGTTGTGGGTCAAGGGCCCCAAGACCAAGGTCCTTTACAAGGGGCTGGGGCTACTCTTGTGAGTAAACTAGATGCTAGTGATCCATTATATCTTCACGCTAGTGATTCTACCAATCTAACCATTGTTATCATTAAACTAAAGGGTACTGAAAATTACATTGTGTGGGCTAATGCTGTGATTCTAGGGTTACAGGTTAAAAACAAGTAAGGATTTATAAATGGTGACTAATATTGAATTATGTGTCTGATGAGTTATACATGGGACAAGTCTTTTCCAAACTTGCTTCTGAAGTTTGGAAGGACTTAAAGGACACATACAATAAGATTGATGGGTCAGTAGCGTTTGACTTGTATCAGAAGATAAACTCTTTTAGTCAAAATGGTGTTTCTGTTTCTGAATATTATCATAAATTGAATGTAATGTGGAAACAACTTGACCAAATACTACAACTGCCTTCTTGTACATGTGATGCCTCTAAGGACTTTAACAACTATAATCACATGATAAAACTAATGCAGTTCTTAATGGGACTTGATAGTGTTTATCGAAATGTTAGGACTACTTTGCTAATTAGATCTGAATTACCTTCTGTCAAATAAGCCTTTTAAGTAGTATCCAGGGAGGAGTCTCACAGGAATTCCAGTAATTCCTCTAAGACTACTCCTATTGTGGGATTCATGTCTAAATTTGGACAAGGATCTAAGAATTTTAATATAAAAATTTCAAAAAATAATAATCAGCTCCTTAAATGCACTCACTGTTATAAAACTAGTCACACCATTGATAAGTGTTTTGAAATAATTGGATACCCTAATTGGGCTAAACCTAGAGGCTATCCGGAAAAGAAACTAGTTGTCAGTAATAATGTTTCTTTTGATGCTAATAATGGATCTTCTACTTCTTTAACTAGTGAGCAAGTGGCACAATTGCTAGGTTTGTTGCAGAATAAGTCATGTGAAACCACTAAGAGCTGCAATTTGTCTGGTAGTGTTTATTGTGCTTCTGTTTTTGGGTCTAATGTCTATTGTTTTACTAGCTCAGATGGTAAACTAATTGAGGTTGGTTGGATAATAGATTCAGGGGCAAATGATCACATGGTTAATAATGATAAGGGTCTTTTTTATTATGTTGATGTTTTTGAATTTAATATAAGAGTTAAACATCCTAATGGAACTTCAGCTTTAGTAACTAAAATTACAAAATTAAAACTTGGCTTAGATATTGTTCTGCAAGATGTGCTTGTTGTTCCTGAATACAATGTAAACTTGTTGTCTGTTCATAAACTTACTAGGGACAATAAGATGTTTATTAGGTTTGATGAGAATAAATGTTATATTCAGAACTTATTAACCAAGAAAGTCCTGGTGACTGGTAGTCAGGCTAATGGCTTGTATATGTGTGGAAATGCTAGTGTTCAACCTAAGGTATGTTTTAATAGTGTTAACATGTTTAATATTTGGCATGCTATGTTAGGGCACCCTGCTACTCAAGTCATTCAGATTTTAAAACCTGAGTTCAAAAATTAGTCTAGTCATTCTGAAAAGGCAGGTGATGTGTGTCACAGAGCCAAACAACATAGGGAACCCTTTCCCCTTAGTGATCATAAGTTCACCCATGTGGGTCAACTTGTGAACTTAGATGTTTGGGGTCCCTACAGAGTAGCAGATACAGATGGTCATAAATGTTTTTTTGACAATAGTAGATGATTTCTCTAGAGCTGTATGGGTTTGTCTGATGAAGCAGAAATCTGAAGTGTTTGAACATGTTCAAGATTTTGTGAATATAATTAAAACTCAGTTTTAACAAGTTGTTAAAATATTGAGAAATGATAATGGTTTAGAATTTGTTGACAATCAAATGAAAGAGTTTTGTAGAAGTAGAGGTATTATTCATTAGACAACCTGTGCATACACACCCCAACAAAATGGGATGGTTGAGAGAAAACATAGACATTTGTTGAATGTGGCTAGGGCATTATTGTTTCAAAGCAATGTTCTTATTAGATTTTGGACTGAATGTGTTTTAACTACTTCTTATTTGATAAATAGGACTCCCTCATCTGTGCTTAGCGGAAAATCTCCTTATGAGGTCATTTATTGCTTTAAACCCTTTCTTGATCACCTTAGAGTCTTTGGTTGTTTGTGTTTCTGTACAGTTTTAAATGAGTTTAATAAGTTGGAAAGTAGAGCTGACAAATGTGTTTTTTATGGGATATTCACATGAAAAAAATGTTATAGAGTATAGTCTTGATAACAAGACTTTATGGTTTTCTAGGGATGTAAAAAATTTTGAATCTTGTTTTCCATTTAAAGAAAAGGATGTGTTTCAAAAATTTGAACTTGTTATTAATAATGAAGTCAACTCTACAAACTTTTTGACCTTTTTGAAAATACAGAAACTCAACAAGATTTTAAGGTGAATGATCCCAATGATGAAAGAAAGAGAAATGGTAATGGGGATTTGGGAACACAGGGATTACAGCAACCTGATTCATCAGATCACACTAAAGGTCTGGCTGAATCATCTTATGACACTGGTAAGGCTGACCCTATGAATACCAAAGATGACAATAACTCTAAATCTGAGGGGACACCTTCGTTGAGTCTTCTAAACAGAGTCAGTTAAGGAGATCTAGTAGAAGTTTTAACTTTCCAAAGAAACTAAGTGAATTTGTTGTTGAAGGGAAAGTAAAAAATGGTATTGAGAAATCAGTTAATTTGTCCAATTTATCATTTGAAAACATGTGTTTTGCTTCTAGTCTTGATAAGAGTTTTGAACCAAGAAGCTATTAGGGATCCTAATTGGGTAAATGCCATGAATGAAGAACTGAAGCCCTTCATTGGAACCATACTTGGGACATAGTTGACCTTCATAAAAATAGACACAAAATAGGATGTAAATGGATATATAAAATCAAATACAAGTCATCTGGTGAAATTGATAGGTATATAGCTAGATTGGTAGCTAAAGGTTACAGTCAAAAAGAGGCTCTTGACTATGAGGAGACCTTCTCTCCTGTTGTCACACTTATGACTGTTAGATGCCTGGTTAGTTTAGCTGTTAAAAATTTCCAGCTTGATGTTAACAATGCTTTTATATATGGTGACTTGTATGAAGATGTTTCTATGTCAATTCCTGAAGGTTATGATGATGTGTCTAAAAATAAGGTTTGTAAACTACAAAAGTCTCTATATGGACTTAAACAAGCCCCTCGTATGTGGAATGAGAAATTGGTTAAGTCTTGGATTGAATTTGGTTTTAACCAAAGTTAGTGGGACTATTCCATGTTTGTTAAAACCAAATTTCTTATAAAAGACCTTGGAGAGTTGAAATATTTTCTGGGTATAGAGGTTGTCAAAACTGATAGTGGTTTATGTTTAAGTCAAGGTCTCCATCAACGATTATCATTTAGTGAAATTGGTGAAGGTCTTCTTCTCATGCTTGGCCGTACTCTAGTTTTTCCTCCTTGCATATTCTGTATTAGCGATGAGCTATTGGTACCGGGTCATGAAAATACCAGTACCATATGATTTTTGGTATCAAATTTTTAGGCGAGCACTAGTAAAAAAAGCAGCAAGAGACACGGTGAGTTGGGCCTTTAGTCGCGGAATTGAACCGCGACTTAAACTGGTGCGTCTTTAGATATTGTAACCGCGTCTTATATGTCACCGCGTCTTACAGTAAATCTAACTGCGTCTTTCGGTAAGAGTGCTAGAAAAAAAAGAAATGCTCCGGCTTCTTGAATAAAAACCACTGCCCATATAAACGATACACACATACATATGTTTAAATCTAGTTACAGATCGAGGAAGAAGGAATTAAACAAAATCAATTTCACAACATACATACATATGTTCAACACTTACATATATGAACCATCATGTTCGAAATCAAACACAAATTATCAAAAACCTAACAAAAAACTTACAGATCCTAACCTACATCATGTCACTTCCAAGCTTCTTTAATGTTTGATGTTAGATCTGGGAAAGAAGGAATCGAACGTGGTGAAGGAATGCTTGGTGTTAGATCTGAAGAGAAGGGAACCTGATCTTCAACGCTTGGAGTTTAAGCTCGACTCTTGATCTTCTCTATACTTCCACTACCATCATCATTTCAAGAAACCAGATCGACCACAATCCTCCGAACCAACTTCCGCCTCCATCCACCGACCAAACTTCGTTTCCATCCTTGACCAACCTCCGTATAAACTGGGATGTTGATGTATGGGTGAATATTCAATTGTGGGTGTGGAGAGAGAGAGACTTTGTGGGTGGACAGAGAAACAAAAATAAATGTATTTTTGGGATATAAAGATAGGTGTTGCTCTTTGGTTATCTTGGGACCGCGTCTAATACTATGGATTCTCAAATTATTTCTCTTTCTCTTTCACTTTTCCAATACAATTATAATAAAAGACGCGGTGACAACTTAGTCCGCGTCTAAAACTCTTTTCGACCGCTCTCTTGCTTCTTTTTGTACTAGTGGAGCTACTTGTATTTTAATGTTTTCCCTTCAAACACCGTACTGTAAGAGTATTGTACCGAACATTTTTGGTATTGGTATATGATTTTAAGGATTTTTGGTATTGGTAGTTTCAATACCGGCACATTGATTTGGGAGAGATGGAGAGAAAGGTCGGAGCCATAGCAGTTGGTGACTCACCGCCGCAGCTTAACCAACTCGCTCGAAGGTTTGCCCTAAACATCACCATAACCAAAACTATCTCTAACAAACCGTATTCGACACACACCACCGTCATCGCCGTCCACCATAGTCATCATTATAGGGAGCTCGGTTTCGGCTAAACAGAGAGAGCGCGCAATGAAGACTTTACCTGTATTACTATGTACAATATTAAAGAAGGAACGCTAATATTAAAAAAGGGACACTTGAATATAGTGTACCTTCGCTAACGTGTGCCGCCATTTTCCGCTAAATTGCACTACCCTTGTGTTTGCTAACATGAACCTGTGGTTTCTTATATTTTATATAGTAAATTCCTTTTTGAGTCCCTGAGTTTTCTTGATTTTAACTACTTGAGTCCAACATTTTCATTTTTAACATTTTGAGTGTTAGTGTTTTAAGTTTGTTATGGTTTGAGTCTAATTTTTTAACTCTGTTAGATGTTTTCTATTAATATTTATGAAATGACCAAAATACCCCTACCACTAAAAATAAATAATTATTAAATATATACACACACTACATCTGCACATACACACAGATCTCAACTCTCTCTCTCTCTCACACACTTCTCTCTCACTTCTCTCTCTCTCTTCTCTCTAAGTACCAAATCCACCACCACCATACATCTTTAGCAACCACCACCACCATCAATCTCCACCGATGGTTGAACCACCATCAACACAACCACCACTCGACATCACCCGAACCCGAACCCAAACCCAGACCTGACCATAACTCGAACCAGTAACCACCTAACCCAGACGAGCCACCAACGACCAGACCTAACCAACACCCGAACCCAGACCTGACCACCACCCGAACCCAGACCTGACCATAACCCGAACTAGTAACCACCTAACCCGGTCGTCGCCCAAACCACCACCACTGCAGACCACAACAATCGGGACCTTCACAGCCCTATTTGGGTCTGAAAATCATCACGCCGCCGCCACCAATGACGGTGGTGGTTAAGGTAGGTTTGGGGATTTTACCTTTAATCTTGGATCTTGCTAAATGGAACCCACATCGCTGCTTCTCTCTCTCTCTCTCTCTCTTGGTTATCAGGAAAAAAAGGATTGGCTGGGTGTGTATAGGCAGGGGATGACGAAGAAGGTTGCGCCGCCAGGAGCTCCGCCACAGTGATGGTGGTCGGCGTCCAATCTCCTCCTCTGGGTCTTTCTCTCTCTCACGTCTCTCACGTCTCTCTCTCTCTCTCTCTCTCTCTCTCTCTCGTAAGTAAATCGAGGCTGTAGTGGTGGTGGAGGTGGGCAGTTGGGGGTAGTGGTGGTGGGAGGTGCAGCGGTGATGGATTTGGGGGTTGGATAGGTGGTTGTTAATGGTGGTGAGGCAGGTATGTGTGTGTGTGAGAGAGAGAGAGCGCTTTATATCAAGGTGGAGTGGTGTTGAGGTGAGGGTGGCTCGGAGGTGGAGGTGCAGTGGGGGTGGGTGGTGGTGGTGGTGAGGCAGTGGTGGAGGTGCAGTGGGGTTGTGTGAGAGAGAGAGAGAGAGGGAGAAAGAGAGAGGTGTGGAGTTGTGTGTGTTTGTGATATATAATATTATTTTTATTTATTTATGCATTAAAGACTTGTACGTTATACCTTATGCATTACAGAGTTGTACCTATGTGTAAAATGACTGAGATACCCTTATAGTTAACTGACTTGGTTAACGACGTTAGAAAATCGGACTCAAACCATAACAAACTTAAAACACTAGGATTCAGAATGTTAAAAATGAAAATGTTGTACTCAAGTAGTTAAAATCAGCAAAACTCAGGGACTCAAAAAGGAATTTACTCTATTTTATATATAATCAAAACCCCTTCTACACTATTCCCTTCTTAATGTCCACATAAGAGGTACTTGTAGAGCTACCAAAGCTGTGCAATGAAACTTTTATTTATTTATTTTTTTTGGCAACCCAAGTGTACAACAAGTTATCATTTCACTTGTATTTTTAGAGATAAGCATTTGTTGTCGGCATTCATACTGAACCAGTAACTTTCATACCGATATATTGATATTTCTTTATTATTATTATTAAACTACTTGCATATTTCTGACCACTTCAAATCCAACCTACTCGTTTGATTAATTGCATATGGACTTCACGAAAATATTAAACTATGTTTGCGTTGAGTTCTCTTCATCTCAACCAACCAATATTCCGATTTTAGTTTTTACACAGCGGCTGGTTATGAATGTCAACGGCTACCACCACCATTAGAACCTCAGCCTAAAGTTTATTTTCCTCATTTACAAACACCTTATGTACGTTGGTTCTTTAAAAATATCCTGTCCAGCTGTGCGCATGCAGTTGCTTGCTTGGAAATATCCTTGATTCGAATATCATAACTATTATCTGATCGATCCAATATTATCGACAAATATGGAAAAAGCCCTGCGGCAGTACAAGGATCTTGAAATTCAACTGGAACATATACTATCAGCCACCAACAACTTCGACGATGAGAACAACTATATTGGCGGTGGTGGTTTTGGGAGAGTTTATAAAGGAGAACTGTCTCACTCTAAGGGACGAAGCATGGTTGCTGTTAAGCGTTTGGGTTCGAGGTGTGGACAAGGAATACCAGAGTTCTTGAAAGAGATCAGGACACTTTCCCGTTTCCAGCATGAAAATCTTATATCCCTTCTCGGATTTTGTTGCAAAGCGAATGAGATGATCTTGGTGTACGAGCATGCATCTAATGGAAGCCTTGACCGCCATTTAAACTCTCCTCATCTTACGTGGACACGTCGTCTCAATATATGCCTTGATGCTGCAAAGGGGATAAGCTATCTTCATGATCCAAGGAAGACACACCAAAGACTTATCCATTGTGATATAAAAAGCGCCAACATCCTTCTTGATGAGCAATGGAGGGCTAAAGTCTCTGACTTTGGACTATCAATAATGGGCCCAGCTAAGGAGCAAGACTCACTTATTGTCACGTCTGCAGTAGGTACCTATGGGTACTGTGATCCGGAGTATGCAATGACACACACCCTAACGAAAGAGTCTGACGTATACTCTTTTGGTGTGGTCTTATTCGAAGTTTTATGTGGGACGTTATGTTGTACATATAGCAATGGCCGTGTTGAGCAGATTTTAGTTCCTACGTGGGTTGAAAGCTATAAAGTGAATAAGTTAAATGATATCATTTTTAAGGATTCGACCATTCAACCATTGGATCAGAGTTCTTTATCAAGATTTTCAAACATTGCCTATCGATGTTTGAATGAAAATCGTGAAGATCGGCCAAAGATGGCTGAGGTTGTGAAAGAACTTGAAAGTGCACTTAAAATACAGGAGGGGCAAAATGAGGTGGTTCAGAAAGGGGAAACAAGCGGCAAAATGGGGTGGTTTACAAATTGGTTGAAACCGAACCCTAGATTGAGTAATCCAACCATGAACTTGCTTGGTGAACAAGTTGCTGCTGGGTGGCCTGCTTGGCTATCAGCTGTTGCAGGTGAGGCAATTAACGGCTGGATTCCTCGCAGGGCTGATTCCTTTGAGAAAATTGATAAGGCAAGTAAAAGAACGTATTCTTAATTCTCTTTTACACTTATCTTACTTATAGAACTATTTTTTTTTAAATCATAATTTGTGTAAGCATGATCCGATATGTGTATCAAGAATTTGAGTGTGTGGATGTTTATTTCACTACTAGAAAAGGGGCCATTTGCTACATAAGTTTCCTACGAAAAAAAATATGTCGCAAAGTTTGCCAAAATTTGTAATAATCAAATAATAATATATGTTTTGTATAAAACCTAGATTTATGATATTTAGCTTCTTACTGTTACAAACCACAAAAATCAGTTTGTATTGATGATGCCTAACATATATTGTAATGCTGTAATTAGATCGGGCAAGGCACATACAGTAATGTGTACAAAGCTAAAGACACTATCACAGAAAAAATAGTAGCATTGAAAAAGGTTCGCTTTGACAATTTGGAGCCTGAAAGTGTAAAATTCATGGCCCGAGAGATTTTGGTATTACGTCGCTTAGATCATCCGAATGTTGTAAAGTTGGAAGGATTGGTGACGTCGAAAATGTCTTGTAGTTTGTATCTTGTTTTTGAATACATGGAGCATGATTTGGCTGGACTTGCTGCTAGTCCTACAATCCAGTTCACAGAACCTCAGGTTAGTTTATAATATTTTTCTCAAAATTATATAAAATACATTTTTTCTTGTTTTTAATTTGTTTTATTTTTTAACCATTTATAAATATTTTAGGTCAAGTGTTACATGCACCAGTTGTTATCTGGGCTTGAACATTGTCACAACCATCACGTTTTACATCGCGATCTAAAAGGGTCTAATCTTTTACTTAACAACAATGGGAGTTTGAAAATTGCTGATTTCGGTTCAGCATCCTTTTTTGATCCTAATCGGAAGCATCCAATGACTAGTCGGGTGGTTACATTATGGTATAGACCTCTTGAGCTGCTTCTCGGGGCAACTGATTATGGTGTAGGTATTGACTTATGGAGTGCAGGGTGCATTTTAGGAGAGTTATTAGCTGGAAAGCCTATCATGCCTGGTCGTACGGAGGTAATGCATAAATTTTTAAAAGTTCTCGACCTGTCTAAGGGTAAAGGGTTATTTATTTGTTTTTCTCAAAACTTTCACAACTACATTTGTTTTGATCAAGTATGTTAATTTCTTATAATGTCACCCTTTAAAAAATGGATTTGTTAGTTCTTTTTATTGATCTTTATTCTTTTGTGCAATCAGGTAGAGCAGCTTCACAAGGTTTTCAAGTTATGTGGTTCGCCTTCCGAAAAATATTGGAAAGAGTCAAAATTGCCACACGCATCCATATTTAAGCCCCAAGAAGCGTATAAACGCCGTATAGTAGAAACATTTAAAAATTTCCCGCCATCGTCATTGCCACTGATCGATACCCTTCTTGCAATTGATCCTGCAGAACGTCAAACTGCAACAGCTGCTTTGAAAAGTGAAGTAAGCATTGCACAGACTTATTTAAGTTATTATGGATTTATATTTGTTAAATAAGCCTAAAAATAGTGTTAATTGTTAATGCAGTTCTTTACAACAAAACCTTATGCATGTGACCCGTCAAGCCTTCCAAAATATCCACCTACCAAGGAGATGGATGCCAAACTACGCGATGAAGAAGCTAGAAGGTAATGCATAAACATCCACCAAGCCAAAATAAACAAACAAATAAATAATCAATTAATAAGTTTATAACTTGTAATTGAATGTGAATATTATTGTTGGTAGATTAAGAGCAGCTGGTAAAAGCAATGCTGATGGAGTGAAGAAGACTCGCACACGTGAAAGACGTGAACAGGCTATGCCTGCTCCAGAAGCCAATGCTGAGCTGCAAGTAAACATTGATGTATGCCAAAAACTACTCGTTTGTTTATAAACTTCTATTTCTCGTTATCTTTACTTTTCTGCACCACTGCTCACCCACCAGCACCAGCGTAAAAGGGTTTTGGTCAAAATGTGTAGCTTTTGGTGCAGGTCAAAATGGGCTGGGTTGAGTTGACTCGAAAGCCTATTTGTCTGTAGCATCTAAATTTCATGTAAATAGTTGGTGTGGTAAATATGATTACAAGTATTCATATATCTAATAGATGGATTTAAGAGGTTTTATGCATTGAAAATGCCAACTTTTAATTCGTCTCATTTAGTAATTAACTAACTTCTTATTTACTTATTTGATCCGTTAGTGATGAAAGATTCAGTAATAAGGGTCGAATTTGCCACCTCTACTGTTATGCACATCTTTACGTCTCTTTTACATACAAATCATATCTTGAATCTGTTATGCTTTGCAGAGACGGCGGTTGATCACACACGCAAATGCAAAAAGCAAAAGTGAGAAATTTCCTCAACCTCACCAGGACGAGGCACGAGGTTACCCATCGGGTTCTTCACATCACATGGATCCAACTTTTGACCCACCTGATGTCCCGTTTAGCTCCAATTTTTCATACGCCAAACAACCTATCCAGACATGGTCTGGTCCATTGGCTGAGCCTGCACCTACAGGCCATTCATGAAGAAAGAAACACAATGATTCGTCTTCAAAGAATCACTAGACTTGTGGTGTGGTAAAAAACCACTCGATACAAAAGGCTGCAAATGCTGCTCGACCAATGAGATGACGCCTGACGGGATACACCTTTACAGGTATAATGCAAAGGTCAATATTTTGTTATGTGTGTTTCTTGCTCAGTTCTTATTCTACGCGATGGCAAGAACACAGAAGCTCCTCTTTGAGTACTGTAAATGTTCATCTGTTTTTTTTTTTTGGCCTTTTTGTGTTAAATTCTGATGAGGTATAAACACATAACTATTGAACAACATTTGACTTTATTAATTCTAATGGATTTTTTTTTTTCAAGCTATTGTTGACCTTTTGCATACTATTAGTCTAATAGCACCTGATGGTGTTGAGATAGGTTTTTTATATATACGATTAGGGTCGCATTATCCAGCTTCTTTGTAGGATCACAAGAGTATGGTGATGATGTATCATGCAGACCATAATTCTAGTGTTGGCAGCCTCATCTTTAGAGACATTACAAGCAAGGTGAATTTTATGTATACCTGTTTTTATTGTATTTTAATTATTATTTTTTCTTGTGCTTTTTGCACTACAGTTTTCTTACTGGTTTCTCCAACAGTTCTTTTCTTTGATTTTTAGCAATTTTTACATTTTTTACTGTGACTTGTAGCAGTTTTATACTGCGATTTCCAACAGATTTAATGCGATTTCCATCAGTTTTTATTACGATTTCCAGGGTTGTTTTTACAGCTCTTTAATGAGATTTTCGGCAGCTTTTTTTACTGCAAAATTACTAAAAAAACTGCTGAAAATTACAGTAAAAAGCAATGAAACACTGGTTAAAAAAAGCAAAAAAAAAAAAAAGTAACAGTAAATAATGAAAAAATTTACCAAGATTTTCTGTAAAAAGTGGTATAGAAGGATCAAGATATTGCCAGGAATGGATAGTTTGGATGAACTGCCAAACAAATCGTTTCAAGCCGCGGTCTAGTACTCTAGTTCTTACAGATATAAGAAATGCTTGCAGAAGGCAAGGTGTTCATGGTTGTGGTCAAAGCTTGCATATTGCAGGCACCATCAACAGATTTTTAAACATATTAAACATTGCTATATTTACTAACTTTGTACAGTGAGAGAGTTTTCACTGTTCCTCTACAGTAGCCGCTTCAATTTTTTTTTGAAATGCGTGCAGCATGTACGGTACAACCCACCACAGCCATATCAATCTTTTATCTATAACTAGATTTATCCTCGCGCGCTTCGCGGCGCGTTTTTTTTGCAGTCCAATTATGTGTACATAGGATTGTCTAACTCAATATCTCTATCTATGCTTCAAGTTCAAGGAATTTGCAAATATTAATACCAAAATCATATGTAACCATGATCAAAGCCCTATACCACTTAACATAACACAAGAAAATATTTTTTTATCAACCTCATAATTTAGTACCTAGTCTATCTATATATATAATATATATACACATATAAATATGCTTAGCACATGGATCATAGTTAACCGTCATTCTAATAAACACCTTGGTGATTAGTTAGCTTTCCATATTTAAGCTCTTTGACTCATCAGTCAATCCTAATTTATCTCAGAACCACATTGTTGTTTTCCATCCCTTATTCAATCAAAACCATAACCTTGACAATTTTTATATTGTTCAAATGGTCACAACACATGGTACCTGATGCAATTTCTTATGCAAACAATCGATAATAATCAGAGTTCCCAAACTGGAGCAGAGCCAACTTCTTTTATTAATAAAAACCAACTACTTTCTTAGCAAAAAGGACTAGAATATAAACCATTCTAGATCCCACAAAATAGGTAACAACTTATTAGATAAAACAAACTTGAACAAAGTCAACAAAAGATAATAACTGAAAAAAAACTAAACAGCAGATAACTCCATTTTTGGCGGCTTCCAGCTGGATATTAGACATGGGTCGGATCGGTTACGGGTCGGGTTCTGGCATCAACTCGTTTGCATCATTCTCCTCCTCTTCGAAAGGACTCGCCCTCGAGTCAAACGGGTCATCTTCCTCAGGAACAAATGGGGACAAGTCAGCGACATTAAAAGTTGCAGAGACGTTGTAATGGCCCGGCAAGTCAATTTTGTACGCATTGTCATTGATACGTTTGAGAACTTTAAACGGGCCGTCCGCACGGGGATTTAGTTTACCAAACCGGCCACCTGGAAAGCGATCCTTGCTCAAATGAATCCACACAAGGTCCCCTTCTTGAAAGACTACCCTCTTGCGACGCACATTCGCTCGTCGTTGATACACAATATTATTATTTTCAATCTGTGCGCGCACCTGCTTATGAATTTCCTTGATCTGAGCGGAACGTTCTTCCCCATCAGCACTAAAGTGATCAGTTGCAGGTATGGGCGTGAGGTCCAGCGGAGTGAAAGGGTTCCTGCCATAGACAATCAGAAAGGGAGACATCCCCGTTGACCTGTGTGTAGAACGGTTATAAGCAAATTCCGCCTGGGGAAGGATTGTGTCCCACTGTCGGGGGTGTGTCCCAACAAGGCTACGTAGTAAATTCCCAAGGGTGCGGTTTGTCAATTCGGTTTGGCCATCACTTTGAGGGTGGTGGGCGCTGCTGAAGTGTAACTTAGAACCCAAACGTTTCCACAGCGTCCTCCAAAAATGTCCCACAAACTTGACGTCCCGGTCAGAAGTTAATGACTTAGGCACACCATGGAGCCTCACGATCTCAGCAAAATAAATACGGGCTACTTGACTTGCATCATACGTCTTGGCACATGGAACAAAGTGTGCCATCTTGGAAAATCGGTCCACGACAACCATAATTGAATCCTTTTGACGTTGAGTACGGGGAAGTCCCACTACAAAATCGAGACTAGCTAACGTCTTCCCACGGGCCCTCTGGCACTGGCAATGGGGTATACAAACCCGCATTTGAGTGGTGTGTTTTGGCGACATGACAAATACGGCAACGGTCGACAATCCGATTGACATCAGTGCGCATTTTAGGCCATAAAAAACGTTCCTGGACAAGCTTTAGAGTTTTATCTTGTCCAAAGTGCCCTGCTAGACCCCCTTGATGGCTTTCCAGAATAATAGCATCTCTTAGAGAACAACGAGGGACACATAACCGACGTCCCTGGAACAAGAAACCACCCTGGATGACGTATCCTTTTGAGGGAGCCGATTGGCAATCCGCCCATAGTGTCGAGAAATCAGGGTCGTCTGGGTAAAGGCTGCGAAAGACTTCAAAGCCTTCAACCTGAATCTGCAGCGATGTTAGGAGGTTTCGTCGCCGGCTTAACGCATCAGCTACAGTATTGTGACTACCAGCTTTGTGTTTGATGACAAACGAAAAATCTTGCAGGTACTCAACCCACTTAGCGTGACGGGCATTAAGCTTGTGTTGACCATTAATAAACCGTAAGGCCTGGTGGTCCGAGAATAACACGAATTCCCCTGGTAATAAATAGTGACGCCAATACTCCAAACTCCGAATAATAGCGTAGAATTCTTTGTCATAGGTACTGTACTTCAGTCTCGCCTCACTAAGTTTTTCACTATAAAAAGCGATCGGCCGATTTTCTTGGCTTAAGACTCCCCCAATCCCAAAACCGGATGCGTCACATTCGACTTGAAAGGCGATGTTAAAATTAGGTAAAGCAAGTACAGGAGCTTGGGTGACCAGTTGTTTTAACTCCTCAAATGCCTTATTAGCAAGTGTGGACCAAGTGAACGTTTGGCCCTTTAAACAATCAGTAATGGGAGCCACAACTGAGCTAAAGTTACGGATGAACCGGCGGTAGAAGGATGCGAGGCCGTGAAAACTTCGCACCTCATGAACAGAAGTGGGAGTTGGCCATGACAGGATAGCTTCGATCTTGGACTCATCCATTCGGATCCCATGTTTTGAAATAAGATAGCCCAAAAATAAGACTTCCTGAGAAAGGAAGTGACATTTTTTTCCATTAGCATAAAGTTTCTGTTCCCTGAGGACTGTAAATACTTGTCGGAGGTGTCGAAGGTGTTGGTGAACATCTTGACTAAACACTAAAATGTCATCGAAATAAACGACAACACATTGACCGATAAGAGATTTGAAAACATGATTCATTAAACGCATAAACGTACTCGGAGCATTTGAAAGGCCAAACGGCATAACCATCCATTCATAGAGACCATCTCGTGTTTTAAATGCAGTCTTCCACTCGTCCCCGGCCGCATACGAATCTGATGATACCCGCTACGTAGGTCAATCTTGGAGAAAACCGCCGCCCCATGTAATTGATCAAGTAGGTCCTCAAAACGGGTATAGGGAAGCGGTACTTTATGGTGATTTTGTTCACTGCCCGACTGTCTACACACATGCGATAAGCTCCCCCGGGTTTTGGCACAAGTAATGCCGGAACAGCACAAGGACTCATGCTCTCGCGAATGAGTCCTTTATTGAGTAACTCGGTGACTTGTCGATGAAGTTCCTCAAATTCTTTAGGGTTCATGCGATAGGCTGGCTTGTTAGGGATAACGGAGCCAGCCATAAGATCAATGCAGTGTTGTATATCTCGCATAAGAGGTAACCCGGCTGGAATGTCTTCTGGAAATACATCCTTAAACTCCTCCAGAAGGGGTTGCACTTCAATGGGAGGTACTTCAACTGCCTTATTTTGTTCCACAACTACAAGAGCATGTATCAACGGAGGTACGGTGAGTTTAGTAAAGTCAATGAAAGCGGATTTTGTGAGCACAACAGCTTCTGTTCCATTTTCTCGCGTATCTAAGGGGGCGAGAGTGATGTTGATGCCGTCCTTCCGAAATGAGTAAGTATTCTTAAACCCATCGTGTTTCGTTTGTCTATCGTATTGCCACGGTCGTCCTAGAAGGATATGGTACGCATCCATAGGAATAACTTCGCACCATACCTCGTCCGAATACCGATTACCAATTGAAAACTTTACGAGGCAGCGTTGGGTGACTTTGACTACATTCCCTTTCTTTAGCCATGTAAGTTGGTACGGGTCAGGATGCGGATCTGCCTTCAAGCCCAACTTTTCAATCATACTTGTTGCCACCATATTTTCACAGCTACCACCATCAATGATAATGGTACAAACCTTCCCTTTTACCGTACACTTTGTGCGAAAAATGTTGTTACGGAGCCACATTGTGTCATCGACACGGGATCCCGGGGCTGTACTAAGAACTCGTTGTACAACCAAGGACTCCCCTTTGTCTGGGTATATAACTTCCTCATAGGCGTCTGTTTTCTCTTCTCCATCGGTATCGTACACAGGGATTGTATCCTCAGTGAGTGTAACAAGATGTGTATTTGGGCATTCTCGAGCAAAATGACCCAAACCGTGACACTTAAAGCATTGAGTAATACGAACCGGAGTAGTAGCTGGTCCAGACGAGGCACTTGCGGTCACAGCTTTGATTGGGCCAGACCGATTGTGCGCGGTAATTGGTACTGTAACACGATTATCCTCGGCTTTGATTGGGCCAAGTTTGGTCAGTGTGCTTTTATTCTTCCCCTTTAATTGTTTCTCAACTTTTAATGCTAGTCGACACACATCATTAAGGCTCCAATATGGTTGGAGTTGGACCATATCTGATATGTCTGATCGTAAGGCACCCAAAAAACGGCGACAAGTTGTTCTTCCTCTTCTTCAGCCCCACACCTCATCCTTAGCCTGTCAAATTCATTAATCAAATCCTCAACGGTAGAGGTCCGTTGGGAAAGGTTATGATATTCCAAGAAAGCTTCTTGGCGATAATTAATGGGTAAAAACTTCTCTTTTAAAAGCTTCTTCATTTTCTCCCAAGTCGTGACTTTTGACCTTCCCTCCTGAGCCCTCTTTTTTTTTATATGATCCCACCATAATGAAGCATATTTACGAAGTTTAATAGCAACAAGTTTTACCTTATACGAATCAGAAATGTCTTTGAGATCAAAAACACGCTCTACGGTGCTGAGCCAATCAATAAACTCATCCGGCATAGCTCGACCATCAAATTCTGGAATCTCGATCTTTATCCCCATGTTTCGAAGCGGATCAGGATTCAATGGCTCCCTTCGTCGACCCTGTCGACCAAATGGGTTTCCCTCACCGTCAAAGTCATCCCTGTTGTCGGTGTCCCCGTAGTTGTCTTCATGTTGCAATTCCAGGTCCCGGACCCGTTGTTGCAACCTCGCAATTTCTGCGATGTCACGTGGGTCTCTCTCGCGTCATCTTCGTTGCCTCGGCCGGCGTCTCTACGGGGATGTCGTCGAAAGTTTCCGCCACGTTCTGCCATGGAGCCGTGCTGGGCTCTGATACCAACTGATGCAATTTCTTATGCAAACAATCGATAATAATCAGAGTTCCCAAACTGGAGCAGAGCCAACTTCTTTTATTAATAAAAACCAACTACTTTCTTAGCAAAAAGGACTAGAATATAAACCATTCTAGATCCCACAAAATAGGTAACAACTTATTAGATAAAACAAACTTGAACAAAGTCAACAAAAGATAATAACTGAAAAAAAACTAAACAGCAGATAACTCCATTTTTGGCGGCTTCCAGCTGGATATTAGACATGGGTCGGATCGGTTACGGGTCGGGTTCTGGCATCAACTCGTTTGCATCAGTACCACAAAAGTAGCAAAAATAAAGGTCGCATACCTTGATGTTGGGAATCAATTCACATCTCATGTCTCCAAACATGTATTCTTGCCTGATCGTATAACAATTTGTTGAAACTTGTTGAATGCTTGTATAGTTCAGGTATATCTATTTCGCCGAAACCATAGCCCCTGAATAAAAACCGATCTACACGTTCAGAAAACGACATGCAGAATAAAAGAAGCTTACAAGAGACTCGTCTGAAAACATGTTGGAAGTAAGTCGCCGTTGATTACTCGAACACCATCAGCGTCGTCATACGATGTCACGCCGAAGCCTACGCAAAGCTGAATGTAACTGTGTTTACCTGCAAACAACACCACTGCCAGTCGTCAGTGCTAGGGCTCAATAAACGAAGTTTAATATAACAACGCTCATCATCCTTATGAATAGTTTCGGTCTTCCCACCTACACCTTCCGGTTGCAGGATGTAAAAAGAGGGAAAAGCCACCACAGTGGGTGGTTGTGCCGACGTCGTCGCCTGAGACGGTAGCCGGCTGAACCGCTCGTCGGCAACGGCTAATCAAATCACCCTAAAAACAACCAAGACTTGAAGAACAATCCCATTAAAAACTAATAAGACTTTTGTGGTTATTCAAACGGAATACAACTTTATATACAGCAAGTTTAGCAACTGTTATAAACTTCGATGTAATTAGTTTCCTAGAAGATGAAAAGTCATATATTAAATACATAACTCTACAATTTACAAATTAGTCTGTTTTACCAGCAAAATTAACAGTCTTGTTTCTTATATGGGATGCAGGGGTGCATAAGTTGATTTAACTAAGAAAAAAGTTGAAATTGGCATATAGTCATTTGACTTTGAAAGTCAATTAGTCAAACATATTGCTTTCAATTTCTCATACACTTTTTATGACTAATAATATCTACCAATAGTTGCTGTAAAGCTTAATGTAGCTATTAATTATTTCTACAAGAGGAAATGTAATCCTTAATGTAAGTATTAATTATTTCTAGTTTCTAGAAAAAGATGAGTAACGTCAAACATGTCAACAGTCAACAATGCAGTTGACAATTAGTCCGTTTTACCTAAAGAGGTTAAAGCATATACCTCACAAAAATCCCACGCTCCAATGGGCAAGCTGGTTGCTGTAACAACAAATCGATGCTTAGAGATCTGACTCACCTTAATCAACTGAGGGCTATCAACAAAAAGGGGCGTAGAAACCCCCCTCTCATTCTTTGTCTAGTAAGTAAAACAGTGTCGTTCCCTAACCGCCGTTGACAGTAAAGTGTTCTGATTCATGACAACCGATTAAAACAAAAATAGAGACGGAAGAAACGACGTCTTCAGACACTAAAAGCGACCAATCGCTGGAAATCACTCCGGCATCTAGAGACGGAAGAAGACGATGAAGTCAGAGGTTACACAACCAACCACAATAAAAAATAAATAAACCACAATAAAAAAAAAAAAAAAAAACCAACTTCCATCTTGAACAAATAACCAGACCCACATCAAAATTAAAACAAAAATAGAGTAATACCAAATTAAAGTTAGAATCTTGTTAAAGGTTTTTGATACCCGGTGGAGAATGGTCCAGTGAATGCTGCCATGGATGGAGACAATGAATAATAATATATGAACCACCACAATCACTGTGCACAGCCACTGGTTATTCGAGTGGGTTTGGGGCTGATTCACATGTTGTTTTGATGCTGGATGTGGTGGGTTTTTGGCAAGCAAGGGTTTAGAAGGGGGAGGGTGTAGCGGTGGTCGATATGTATGTGATGAGATAGAAAGAGAGGGGTAGGGAGAGGAAAGAATAAGTGATGAAGAAGATGCTGATTGTGGTGGTAGTTGTCGACATGCGACGGTAGGTTGTTGAGGTGGATTCCAGAGAGTGAGACTGTGAGAGAGAGAAGGGTGCTTTGCTAACCAGATGTGAGAAGTCATCGGTGAGGTTTGGTCAAGACGCCAGCCGGCGTCAGAATGTCAACGAATCAACGATCGCTTGGGTTTTTCAGCAGTCAACAAACAAAAGACGACCGGTCTTCAACATCAACCGCCGCATCTACAACCTACGAAGGCCGTCGGCCAACCCGTAAATAATCGCTCAGCCGTGGATGATGTTTGACGGCGGTGGTCGCCGGTACAGAACCGTTGCCAACGTCAGCTCTCCTTTTTTACCAGGTAAACGTCTACCTTGCGACCCCAAATTTCAAAGGCCTTAAAACTTTTGTTTCTAGGGTTTTCAATTTTTTTTTATATAAAGTGACATGCCTTTATTTGTGATGGCGTGTATTTTGGAAGTAATGGAAGTAATTCTGTTTTGGGATTTTGTTATACAATAGCCACATCTCTATTTGATGGACAGAGTCATAAGTCTTACTGTGATTTACTTTCGTGTTGACCTTTAGGTCTTTTCTTTTTTGCTTTGGTTTCTTAGGCGTTTATGCCAATGATAATGAACATGTCATATGTGCCTTTATTGCCGTTTGTTTTTTATCCCTGACTACACACTATGGAATACAAATCCTATTTGACATACAAAGTACCCCATTTTGTTTAGGATTTTGAAGACTGTTTCTAGGCGGTTTATAGGAATATAAATGTTTTTAGTAGTCTGCTAATAAATGCTACGTACAAGTGGACTTTAATGTCAAATTTAGTGAAGTCTGCTCATGGTACAACTGAACTTTAACCACTTCTTTCGTACCCCAAACTTCGTTGCGTACAAAACGTCTTCCGTGGCAACGCGCGGGTGAAAAACTAGGCTTATTTTACCTCATTTTTTCGTATTATTACAACTTATATTATGCAAACATATGTATTTTTTTACTTTGATGTTGTTATTCTCTACGCAATGATGACATCTTTGTATTTGTGATAGGTTTGGCGACTGCTGTTGACTTTGTGCATTAACTGTGAAGTGATGTGAGTTGTAGTGCATCCACATCACAACCGGTTGATGTTCTGCCTTAGTGTATTTTTCGTGCGCCTTTGCTTCTAAGTCCGAGCCATTTTGGATTGCTGTAAACAGTTTTTTATTGTGGCTTTTTGAACATCCACTACTAACAAAAAGAGGCATTTGCTAGGAAAGTTTGCTACCAAACAAATCGGTTGCAAATTTTGCTATGAATTAGCTACGAATTAGCTATGAACGCATTTTGCTATAATTTAGCTACGGACATTTGTAGCAAATGAAATCCATAGCAAAATCCGTAGCAAATCCATAGCAAAATTGGTGAAATATATAAAAAATAATAATTTGTCAAAAATCGGTAGCAAAATCCATAGCAAAACCATGAAAATAAACTATTTAGAAATTAACTAGAAAAGTTAAATAAAATTCATAGCAAACTCCGTAGCAAAGTTGGCAAAACAGATATAAAAAAATAACGTGTCAAAAATCGGTAGCAAAATCCATAGCAAAACCATGAAAATAAATTATTTAGAAATTAACTAGAAAAGTTAAATATAATTCATAGCAAAATCCGTAGCAAAATTGAGGGAGTAAAGTATAATAAAAATAACTTGGTAAAATAGTAGCAAAATCCGTAGCTAAGTCATGAAAATAAATGTTAAAAACTAACTAAAGAAGAACTTAAATATATGTAGCAAGTTCGGTAGCAGACTTGAGAAAATAAATACTTAAAAAATCTTCGTAGCAAATTTGGTAGCAAAATCTTGAAAAAAAAAAAACTTAAACTATCGTTGCAAAATCTATAGCAACATTCACAGCAAAATTCTTTGCAAAAACAAGAAAGAATATTTAAAAATAATTTTATATTATCGGCAATAACTGAAAATAGTCGTAACCGAATTAACCAATCAGTAGGGGTGTTCAGAAAAAACCGAAAACCAAATAAAAACCGTAAATCGAACCGTAACCGTAACCGAAAAACCAATCCGAACAATGAATTTGGCGTTTGGTTTGGTTTTAACCGAAACCGAATTGGTAATTCAGGTAACCGAATAAACCGGTAAACTAATTAATTATTAAATAAAAATAATAATATTTAATAAGACATATATAATATATATGGCCAAATATTATATGTATGCCCAACCAAAATAAAGCTCACTTATTTCTATGATGTTTGCGTTTGTTTTGTGTGTAAGACTTTTTCCGGATTTGCTTGTTTTATTTTACTTTTAAACTTTCTTTTACAATATATTGTGTGGTTCGTTTCTTTGGTTTATATTAATTGCTACACCTATATTATATTATACAATACTTATGCTACAACTATACTACACCATATGCATATCAATATAGGACATATACAACCCCTATAAGCCTATACGAGGCCTACAAAGGACCTATACTACATATAAGTTTGTACGACCTATGCCGTCAGTATAGGCCAATACGAGGGCTATATGTGGGAGCTATATGCCTAGTATAGACCTAATAGTAGATTTATTTATGGAAAATCACAAATATCTACAAATTGGTGCCAATCCTGATATATTAAGGGCAATTTTGTGAATTAATGTTAATATAGGTCGATAATGATCAATTAAGGTCGTTGTTTATTTATTAGCGCCAATTAGATCTAATGGTAAAATTCGAGTCGACTCATTGAAAATTCAAATCAAACCAATCTTAAACGAGCTCAAGGCCAAGATTGAGCTTTATTGAGTCTCAATGGATAAGATTCGAATTGAACTAAGCTTGAGTGAGCTCGAGGCCAAGATCGAGCTTTTATTGAGTCTCAATGGGTAAAATTCAATTTGAACCAAGCTTAAATGAGCTCGGCCCCAAGATCGAGCTTTTATTGAGTCTCAATGAGTAAAATTCGAATGAGCTCATTAAAAATTGAATCGACCCAAGCTTAAATGAGCTTGAGACCAAGATCGAGTTTTTCTTGAGTCTCGTTTAATGAATAACTTCAAGCACTACGTGAAAAAGTG